>JAXIVJ010001004.1:15000-82500 GCA_036785665.1 Chirona hameri
CCGGCAGACTCTGCCGTACGTTAACGTTACGTACGTTAACGTTACGTACGTTAACGTTACGTACGTTAACGTTACGTACGTTAACGTTACGTACGTTAACGTTACGTACGTTAACGTTACGTACGTTAACGTTACGTACGTTAACGTTACGTACGTTAACATTACGTACGTTAACGTTACGTACGTTAACGTTACGTACGTTAACGTTACGTACGTTAACATTACGTACGTTAACGTTACGTACGTTAACGTTACGTACGTTAACGTTACGTACGTTAACGTTACGTACGTTAACGTTACGTACGTTAACGTTACGTACGTTAACGTTACGTACGTTAACGTTGCGTACGTTAACGTTACGTACGTTAACGTTACGTACGTTAACGTTACGTACGTTAACGTTACGTACGTTAACGTTACGTACGTTAACGTTACGTACGTTAACGTTACGTACGTTAACGTTACGTACGTTAACGTTACGTACGTTAACGTTACGTACGTTAACGTTACGTACGTTAACGTTGCGTACGTTAACGTTACGTACGTTAACGTTACGTACGTTAACGTTACGTACGTTAACGTTACGTACGTTAACGTTACGTACGTTAACGTTACGTACGTTAACGTTACGTACGTTAACGTTACGTACGTTAATGTTACGTACGTTAACGTTACGTACGTTAACGTTACGTACGTTAACGTTACGTACGTTAACGTTACGTACGTTAACGTTACGTACGTTAACGTTACGTACGTTAACGTTACGTACGTTAACGTTACGTACGTTAACGTTACGTACGTTAACGTTACGTACGTTAACGTTACGTACGTTAACGTTACGTACGTTAACGTTACGTACGTTAACGTTACGTACGTTAACGTTACGTACGTTAACGTTACGTACGTTAACGTTACGTACGTTAACGTTACGTACGTTAACGTTACGTACGTTAACGTTACGTACGTTAACGTTACGTACGTTAACGTTACGTACGTTAACGTTACGCACGTTAACGTTACGTACGTTAACGTTACGTACGTTAACGTTACGTACGTTAACGTTACGTACGTTAACGTTACGTACGTTAACGTTACGTACGTTAACGTTACGTACGTTAACGTTACGTACGTTAACGTTACGTACGTTAACGTTACGTACGTTAACGTTACGTACGTTAACGTTACGTACGTTAACGTTACGTACGTTAACGTTACGTACGTTAACGTTACGTACGTTAACGTTACGTACGTTAACGTTACGTACGTTAACGTTACGTACGTTAACGTTACGTACGTTAACGTTACGTACGGCAGATAATTTGAAATTAGAGACGAAAGTTTAACGTCCCCTATCGACTGAGGTCGGTCCGCCCGGCTCGCTGGCTTCACTTGACCTTGAACGCGGGCGCTGCCACCGCCGGCCGCAGGTCATCCCCGCCAGGACCAAATAGCGAGCGCCGAAGCGTCTCGAACCCAGCTTTCCAGGGTGGGTCAGATCTGTAGTCCAGAGCTCTCCCGACTGAGTTACACGGTCGGGAGAGCGCTGCACTACATATCTTCCTATATATTTGTTGTCGACAATCGAAAATAAATATATAGGAAACAGGAGTATTTGAAGCTCATGCCTCACCAAATGTAATTGTGCGATGCGGGCGTCATATTTATCATCTCAACTCAAAACTAATGTCAAGTCCTTTCGAGACCACTTGTCTTGGAGCTAGGCATTCAAAGTGTTTCGAAAGTTTCGTAAGGTATTGTGATCGTGAGGGAGGTTGACGCCACTTTCCACTCGTATGGCCAGGTGCGGCGTGCCGAGATCACGTCTGTCTGCTCTCTCCCCGACGACCGGTCAGAGAGGCAGCGCCAGCCGGCCCCGAGTCCAGACAATCCCCCCTCCCCTCCCCCCCCCCCCCCCGCTGCGTTCACGTACCGCTCTGGCGTCCGTGGCGTCGGCCATGATCTCGGTCCAGCCCTTGAAGGTGGCCACTTGGAACAGAGACAGGTAGGCGTAGCCAACGTTGTCGAAATTCATCTCCGAGTTAACCCACTTTCTGTCCGGATATCGTGTACTATTGCAGTCGGTCTCGTTGTTGACGATTTCGACCGGGAACACAAGACCCTCCAAGTCCACACACTGAAACCGAGATAGCACGGGGACCGGGGTCGCACTATGTTAAAACACAGTCCCCAGTCCGACTTTATAACAGCACATTTGTGAAGACCAACGCAAGGACAATGATAATAATTTGAGAATCTAATTTGAATCAAATCTAACTTGAGAAAGGAATGCATTTATCGCTGTTTTCTTAGTAACTATCTGTCATCTTATGATGACAAATGTTTGCAAGACCATACCTCCAATTAGTGCTTAATTTGGAGTGTTCTGAGTATGCTTGTACGAACTGCAAGCACCGGGCTAAAACTCATCCTATCTATCGAGCCCAGCACAAGAAAATTATATACCTTTTGAGAAAGGGAGTAAATTTACTTATTTTAATACCTGTTTTACCTGTTTTAGTACCTGTTTAATACCTGTTTTACCTATTTTAATCCTGCAGTGGCCGATATTTTCCAAACATTTCGTTGATATTGGAACAAAGCATTGCATTGCTTGTATGTCGGATATTGTATTGACTCTCCGAATGATCAATGTAAGAGAGCTGAGGACATTGGTCTCACGGACCTTGTGGTAGCGGCCAGCGAACAGCTGCACTCCCATGATGGCGAAGATCAGCCAGAAGATGAGGCACACGAGCAGCACGTTGAAGATGCTGGGTATTGCCTGTATTAGCGCGTTGACCACCACCTGCAATACACGGGGTCATGTGTCACGTAACCAGTACAGTGAGTGGGTCGCGCATATATATTATCATATCGGATAGCCAGCCATTAACTATGCCTTATCCTTAGATCTCACTTCGTCCATGTTAACTTGTTGTTTTATTTGTAATAAAGACGGCAGTTAATCTTTGTTGACTACAAATGTGAATTTCCCGTCACAGTGCACGAACGTACGGTAAAGAATGTATGTATGTAAGAAAATCAGACGAATATCCCAAGAGCTCCTCCCGAAGCATGTCGCCTGTGCCCTGAGTGTCAGGATTCGGCGGCTGTGCGCTCCCCTGTGCTGAGGATGCCGTGCTCACCTTCATGCCCTGCATCCTCGACATGGCGCGTAGCGGCCGCAGCGCTCGCAGCGTCCTCATCGTCTTGAAAGCCTGTAGTCCGTCCTGGCCCGCCAGCGTGGCCACCAGGTTGATGAGTGACACCTGTCGGCGGAGAGAAAGAGGCGGTCACACCGGGGCATTGACACTCAGCCGTCGTACTGTAACATCAGACTTTGTGAAAACCCAGAAATAGTAGAATAGCTCACAGTAGGTATTATAGTTTTAACCAGAGCCTGACAGGAGACATGTATGCCAATATTTCGCACTGAGCTGGCCGAGCTCCGACTTTCGCATTGCTCGGGTCACGCGTAACGGGAGTGACGACATTCGAGCTAACAGCCTCCTGTCAGATCTGTTACTACATCTGAGTACTGTTGTGGTCTAACTGTTGCCAAATGTGATCAGCTTTCTTGGCGAATGATGCCGATATGATTATCATTGGCAGAGAGCTCTATTTAATTAGTTCAAGCTTGTACATGTCATGAGGCAAATATTTGGAGTAAACGTAAGTACAAATATCAGGAAAAGCACCAACTTCTTAATCAATGTCTTCCATTTCTGAAATTAGAATTGGAAAGTCGGAAAAGTAGTGCTGATATGATTAAACAAGCATCATCTTTGCCGATGAAATGTAAACTAGGATATCGAAACTGGCTCAAAGCGTGGACAAGCCGATTTTAGAGAAAGACAAAATCGAACTGCGCCTACACACCTCTGCAGCCCATTCAGCTATATTCTGAGGCATAGGATTCAGAAGTGGGGAGAAGCAGCCAACGCATGCGGCATGTGATCGACTTACCATCACAATGAGGAAGTCCAGCCAGCACCAGGCGTTCGTGAAGTACTTCTTGAAGCCGAAGGCCACCCACTTGACCAGCATCTCGATGAAGAATATGACGGTGAAGATGCGGTCCATGTAGTACAAGATGTCTTGTAGCACAGGATTTTCCTTCAAATGAACGTCTTCCAGTGCCTGGGGGGAGGGGGGAGGGGGTAGTGATAGTTATGGTTGTGATCGTTAGTGGGAGATCTTCAACGGCGACCGTGACGTCAAATGAACTATTTATCCAGATAAACATACTGCTGAAAGCCTGGCAGTAGTTATGCATGTGAATAACTAAATGCCAAATGATGATCAGCTTTGTGATAGGTTTACGTGTTATACGCCAGGAACCACTGCTTTATACTAAGAGCAACAGCACAATATCCACTTATATTCCTGTCCCTAGATGGAACTAGTAGTAAACGCCTGAAGTTATGCTGTACCGCATAGCTTAAAGCCGAGAAGTGCAGGTCTGCGCAATGGGGGAGGGGGTAACGAGTCATTCCGGTCATCAAAATGGAATACCCTTGACACTGAGAACCGTCGTGTTCAAGCAAAATAGATGTACGCCAATCTGAGACAGAGTCGGATCCTCTCAGAGGCTACTGACCGCAGACCGACTTAGGAAGCCTACCACTTCCCTGGCCAGAGGCAGACCCCGGGAGAGGGGTCCACCGGGCCCCACCGCTTCTCTGGCCAGAGACAGGCCCCGGGAGAGGGGTCCACCGGGCCCTACCGCTTCCCTGGCCAGAGACAGGCCACGGGAGGGGGTCCACCGGGCCCTACCGTTTCCCTGGCCAGAGGCAGGCTCCGGGAGAGGGGTCCGCCGGGCCCCACCGCTTCCCTGGCCAGAGACAGGCCCGGGGAGAGGGGTCCACCGGGCCCCACCGCTTCTCTGGCCAGAGACAGGCCCCGGGAGAGGGGTCCACCGGGCCCTACCGCTTCCCTGGCTTGAGGCAGGCCCGGGAGGGGGTCCACCAGGCCACTGACCAGCGCCATGCTGCTGAGAAGAATCATGGTGATGACGGCCGTCTCGAAGTACTTGTTCTCGATGAGCCGGTACGTCTTGAGCCGAAGGGTGGCCCAGCCCTGCCAGAACGGCGAGTTGGGATTGCCGCGGCACGACGGGCAGCGCACGTAGAACGCCTCCGTGAAACAGTCGGACGGCGTGTCGTTGGCCTGCACGTTGTCCGAGGTGGTGTCCATGACACGGCCGTTCTCGTCCAGCTCGTCCCCATACACGCCTGTCGAGCACGGCGCACTGCCAGTCAGCGTGGTCCGCGTACACGCCTGTCGAGCACGGCGCACGGCCGGCCAGTACCCGTGTACGCGTGGCGTGGACTACGACAGGCAACGACTACGGGAACTGCAATAATACACCCATATCTGTTGAATGCAGTTCGTTCACACATAGCACATGTGAGGGTTTCGTAATCGTGTAGCAATTTCTCTTCAAATCGTTCTCCTGTGGGTTTTCCGATCCCATTTTTGCGCCGAAGCTAGGGATGAAACAGGAAAGGGATATTCAGACTGCTGGTGGACGCCATACGCACCGCTTTCTGGGTCGTCTCGGTTTCGTTTCTCGAGCGAGTCGAGACTGGAGCCGCTGCCGTAGTGGCTCCCCTCCTCCATCCGGCGGTTCTTGTGGCTGCCCAGCGACTTGTTACTGCAACCGCGCGCACACGTGTCACGCAACTCACACACTGGCACACACTCACAACACACGCGTGTCGGGTGTCACACAATGTCACACAGGCACGAGCGTCAGATCGCCCACGCAATAACACAAGTCGCAATAACGCCGACCGCATAACAGCATAACAGTATAATAGCTCTCCCAATAGCCACCACTTGTAATCCACCATATTTCTCACCAGCCACCATCTGCAAACTGTGCTGCGTAAGGGCAGCATGGAACGCTGTTCCTCGCTGATAAACTTCAACCCATCAGTGGCGGGCGGTTCTTTCATCAAGCTGGTTTGTTTATTGAATTGGTACTTCAGAGATGTAAACACTAATCAATATACATTTTCCTCAAATGTATCATCTGCCTGAGGTAGGTGTGACTGAAAGCAGCGCTCAAAATGGCCATAACATCCTAGGTTCTGTAGAAATCCAAACCAGCACGGCGTTACCAAATGTCATGAGATCCTGTCTCCACCGGCAGTCCGGCACGTGTTGATGCCGACCTTCCACTGACTCACCTGATACAGTCCGGCACGTGTTGATGCCGACCTTCCACTGACTCACCTGATACAGTCCGGCACGTGTTGATGCCGACCTTCCACTGACTCACCTGATACAGTCCGGCACGTGTTGATGCCGACCTTCCACTGACTCACCTGATACAGTCCGGCACGTGTTGATGCCGACCTTCCACTGACTCACCTGATACAGTCCGGCACGTGTTGATGCCGACCTTCCACTGACTCACCTGATACAGTCCGGCACGTGTTGATGCCGACCTTTCACTGACTCACCTGATACAGTCCGGCACGTGTTGATGCCGACCTTCCACTGACTCACCTGATACAGTCCGGCACGTGTTGATGCCGACCTTTCACTGACTCACCTGATACAGTCCGGCACGTGTTGATGCCGACCTTCCACTGACTCACCTGATACAGTCCGGCACGTGTTGATGCCGACCTTCCACTGACTCACCTGATACAGTCCGGCATGTGTTGATGCCCACCTTCCACTGACTCACCTGATACAGTCCGGCATGTGTTGATGCCGACCTTCCACTGACTCACCTGATACAGTCCGGCATGTGTTGATGCCGACCTTCCACTGACTCACCTGATACAGTCCGGCACGTGTTGATGCCGACCTTCCACTGACTCACCTGATACAGTCCGGCATGTGTTGATGCCGACCTTCCACTGACTCACCTGATACAGTCCGGCATGTGTTGATGCCGACCTTCCACTGACTCACCTGATACAGTCCGGCATGTGTTGATGCCGACCTTCCACTGACTCACCTGATACAGTCCGGCACGTGTTGATGCCGACCTTCCACTGACTCACCTGATACAGTCCGGCATGTGTTGATGCCGACCTTCCACTGACTCACCTGATACAGTCCGGCACGCGTTGATGCCGACCTTCCACTGACTCACCTGATACAGTCCGGCATGTGTTGATGCCGACCTTCCACTGACTCACCTGATACAGTCCGGCACGTGTTGATGCCGACCTTCCACTGACTCACCTGATACAGTCCGGCTCGTCCAGTGACATGTCGGTCGGCGGAAGAGCGATCGAGTTGGCCACGATGGCATGGCTCTTGTCCGAGGGAGATCCTGCCATGGCGATCGTCTTGCCGTCTGTGAACGCAGCAGAGCGGCGGTTAGTGGCCACCACGGGACATAACCCTGTCGCCGCTAAAATCGGACGCAATGCCGACAATAATTAGGACAAACAAAAACAATTAGTCGAAAACGTTATCAGTTATTACTTAATCATAAGTAACTATGCCAAACACATAGAAGAATCAAACATTAAAACCATGCAAAAAAGAAGTCGGAGACAGTAACAAGTAATGCAAACGCTGAAATGAATGATGAACTGAGGAATTCAAATGTCATTAAATGCGAAAAACAGAAAGCAAACACGATGACAATTGCGTGGGATAAAACGGATGTTTCGGAACGCTTCAAAGCCTGTTGGTGAGTGTCACTACGGTGGGGTGCTGGTGGTATTCAGCTAGGGGTCGGACAGGACATCACTGGACATCATAGGACATCAGGACATCCCTGTGGTATTCAGCCAGGGGTCGGACAGGACGTCACTAGACATCACAGGACATCAGGACATCCCTGTGGTATTCAGCCAGGGGTCGGTCAGGACGTCACTGCGTCAATGACGTCACGCAGAACTCACACTCGCTGCAGCAACGGAGAGTTGTGTCATGTGTGCTACCTTGAAATTGACTCGACGCATATTTTTAGTTCGCAAGTTTTCAGCATTTTTAGTCATCACTTCGATATACCAACCCGGACTGTCATGTGATCCGAACCTGAACGAATAAGGTCCACATTGACAGAGGTTAAAGCAAAATAATACGACGCTATAGGAAGTACTGCACGGTAGGTTCGGTTACGATACCTAAAAAGAAGGCAAACCTCTCAATTCAAACGAAAGAGAGCTTTCACCCTAAGATACATAGATGGGCCCTCGTTTTATTCGCTTTAATGCATGCTTGAAGACTAAAAGACAAGCTTGAATATATCAAACTAAGCTTTTTTAAGCCATGCATTTTAGTTCGATGGTAAGATTCCATTATTTCAACTATGTTAAAATCACATGACCGTTGTCATGTGGATGCATGTCTGCATGGAAAGTGAGAAATTAATTCGACATCAGGATATTGTCTGCAGCTTGTAATTTGTAGATGATACTTGTGCGACAAAGCAAAATCAGATCTAAGGTGTAGGATATTAAAGGAATTACACCCTCGTTTAAGCATGCACACGTTCGTGCACACTATTGTATCCGTAGCCAACCAAAGCATGCGCGACAACCAGGCCGCCTTCAGAGCCAGCATTAGCGTCAAGGAAACGCTGTGAAGCTGGATCAAACAGAAAATAAAGATGGAGATTGGAGATCAGCATTGCTCAGGTTAAGTGACCGGACCTTGGAATGCAACCCTGGACACAAAACTAACACGCATACGCAGCAGACTTGTGGCAAATCTGAAGCCGTCAGTGATGTAACCGAACACGAATAGTACTTCATTCACGTTCCCACGTCTATGCTCGGTTTCCACAGACACAGCTGCAGGGGGGGGGGGGGGGACGGCAGGCGGCGGACAGCGGTGAAGTGCCGACCGCCAGTGGACGCATCGCCGCCACCCGCGCACCGCAAGCCAAGCGGACACGCAGAGAGCGCCTGCTGCATCGGACACTGACCTAACTTACCGTTGCCGAGCTCTCTGCCAGGCGCCATCTCGACCAGGGTCTTACCGGCAGCCCCACTCTCTTCACCGTCCCCGTGGGCGCGCGCATCTGCAACACATCGGCCCACTGTCACAGCCCACATCCCTCCGTAACACGTGACACGTCTGAACACTGTCACAGCCCACATCCCACCGTAACACGTGACACGTCTGAACACTGTCACAGCCCACATCCCACCGTAACACGTGACACGTCTGGAACACTGTCACAGCCCACATCCCACCGTAACACGTGATACGCCGGGAACACTGTCACAGTCCACATCCCACCGTAACACGTGACACGCCGGGAACACTGTCACAGCCCACATCCCACCGTAACACGTGACACGCCGGGAACACTGTCACAGCCCACATCCCACCGTAACACGTGACACGCCGGGAACACTGTCACAGCCCACATCCCTCCGTAACACGTGACACGTCTGAACACTGTCACAGCCCACATCCCACCGTAACACGTGACACGCCGGGAACACTGTCACAGTCCACATCCCACCGTAACACGTTACACGCCGGGAACACTGTCACAGCCCACATCCCACCGTAACACGTGACACGCCGGGAACACTGTCACAGCCCACATCCCACCGTAACACGTGACACGCCGGGAACACTGTCACAGTTCACATCCCACCGTAACACGTGACACGCCGGGAACACTGTCACAGCCCACATCCCACCGTAACACGTGACACGCCGGGAACACTGTCACAGCCCACATCCCACCGTAACACGTGACACGCCGGGAACACTGCCACAGTCCACATCCCACCGTAACACGTGATACGTCTGAACACTGTCACAGCCCACATCCCACCGTAACACGTGACATGTCTGAACACTGTCACAGCCCACATCACACCGTAACACGTTACACGTCTGAACACTGCCACAGTCCACATCCCACCGTAACACGCGACACGTCTGGAACACTGTCACAGCCCACATCCCACCGTAACACGTGTCACATCGGGAACACTGTCACAGCCCACATCCCACCGTAACACGTGTCACATCGGGAACACTGTCACAGCCCACATCCCACCGTAGCACGTGACACATTCTCACAGCCCATTCGCACCAGCCCGAGTGACACGGGCGGTCACACCGCGGAACCAAATACAAGCTTCCCGACTAAAATACAATCAAGCCAATACACTTGACTTGATCCTACTAAAATACATTGTGTAGCACATGTGACTGTGAGCTCGCTTGTGCACCAATTCAACAGAGGCAGACGCCTGCTGGAGCGTGCGTGTGTCCGGATACATGGGGCCAGGCTGGGTCGGGACGGGCAGCGCGCCGCGCCGCGCCGTCACTGGCAGAACTCTGGCCTCACCTCTCGACTGGTCGGATATCTGATTGGTCAGCTTGCCGCGCACGGCCTTGAGCCCGTTCATGAAGAAGCCTTTGACCCAGCGTTTGAAGCGCCCGATCCGGTCGAAGGCCTCTGCCAGTTTGTTGGTGTCGGTGTTGTTGGTGGGCGCCGCTGAGAGGTTGGACGCGCCGAAACTGCTGAGCAGCAGGGCTAAGAAGAGACTGAGCACCTGGCGACAGCGGACCGGGGCCGGGGCGGGTGGGGGCCGGCTGGTGGCGACCGCACGGCCACGACCACAAGTGTCTGCTCGGCTCTTACGCAAGTTTATGTCACGACAAGCTCATCTTTTTTTAAAATCTGCCAAAACGTCCGCCGGAAAACAGGATTGCGGAGCAAAGACGCGTGACAACGGAGCGCCAGGTAGACAACGTTGGTTTCAAGCATTTAACATTACGGTCATTTGTGTGCAATATTAATGCAAGAAAACAGCATGACACCGAATCAATAAGCATGCACGAAAAAAACTGCTGCTTAACCTGCTCCCAGGTGGACCAGCTCTGCCCCAGCGCCACAGGACTGCTTACCACCAGGTTGGCAATGACGACAGTGGCCAGGAAGAAGGGCACGCAGATGGGGCCGGTGACCTTGAGGCAGTCCCACATGGACTCGATCCACTCTCCGCACAGCACGCGAAACACTATCATTATACTGTGCATGAAGTCGGTGAAGTTCCAGCGCGGCACCTCGCCGCTCTTGAATAAGTGTTTATTCTCTGCCGGCGGGAAGGACACGTTAGGGGCGGCACAAGTGGGCTCCGGTTCGACACGGGCACCGCTGCCTGCGTCCCCGAGGTCTGTTCGGAGCCCTGGGCTACGAGCCGGCATACATTGCCTTGGATACGCCGCGATATATGGCCGCGTTTGAGCGCTGTGCGAGGGAGGGACTCGCACCGGTGGCGGTGACTGGCCACGTGAAAACTGAGGCCAGGGTAGACAACAGAACTAGATAATTAGAGATGCGTAGTTGACGTCAATCTTTATACGAATTTCCTTTCTCCTTCACCACATCGAATGGTGAGCATTTCTTGTCAACAGCGTAGTTGTGTGTAGTGTCCCTGCACGATACCTATGTAGTTATGCTTAGTGTCACATGTTACCTGTGTAATTATATGTAGAGCACCATGTTAATTATGCAGTTATGGGTAGTGGCCTGTGTTACCTATATAGTTATGTTTAGTATCACATGTTACCTGTGTAGTTATGTGTAGTGCCACATGTTGCCTGTGTAATTGTATGTAGTGCCATGTTAATTATGTAGTTATGTGTAGAGTCCCGTGTTACCTGTGTAGTTCTGTGTAGTGTCCCATGTTACCTATGCAGTTATGTGTAGAGTTCCATGTTACCTGTGTAGTTCTGTGTAGTGTTCCAACTCCCGTGTTACCTGTGTAGTTATGTGTAGAGTTCCGTGTTACCTGTGTAGTTATGTGTAGAGTCCGTGTTACCTGTGTAGTTATGTGTAGAGTCCCGTGTTACCTGTGTAGTTCTGTGTAGTGTTCCGTGTTACCTGTGTAGTTCTGTGTAGAGTCCCGTGTTACCTATGTAGTTATGTTTAGTGTCACATGTTACCTGTGTAGTTCTGTGTAGAGTCCCGTGTTACCTGTGTAGTTATGTGTAGAGTCCCGTGTTACCTGTGTAGTTATGTGTAGAGTCCCGTGTTACCTGTGTAGTTATGTGTAGTGTTCCGTGTTACCTGTGTAGTTATGTGTAGTGTTCCGTGTTACCTGTGTAGTTATGTGTAGAGTCCCGTGTTACCTGTGTAGTTATGTGTAGAGTCCCGTGTTACCTGTGTAGTTCTGTGTATAGTCCCGTGTTACCTGTGTAGTTATGTGTAGTGTTCCGTGTTACCTGTGTAGTTATGTGTAGAGTCCCGTGTTACCTGTGTAGTTATGTGTAGTGTTCCGTGTTACCTGTGTAGTTATGTGTAGAGTCCCGTGTTACCTGTGTAGTTATGTGTAGAGTCCCGTGTTACCTGTGTAATTATGTGTAGAGTCCCGTGTTACCTGTGTAGTTCTGTGTAGAGTCCCGTGTTACCTGTGTAGTTATGTGTAGAGTCCCGTGTTACCTGTGTAGTTATATGTAGAGTCCCGTGTTACCTGTGTAGTTCTGTGTAGAGTCCCGTGTTACCTGTGTAGTTATGTGTAGAGTCCCGTGTTACCTGTGTAGTTATGTGTAGAGTCACATGTTACCTGTGTAGTTATGTGTAGAGTCCCGTGTTACCTGTGTAGTTCTGTGTAGTGTCTGGTGTTACCTGTGTAGTTTTGTGTAGAGTCCCATGTTACCTGTGTAGTTATGTGTAGAGTCACGTGTTACCTGTGTAGTAATGTGTAGAGTCCCGTGTTACCTGTGTAGTTATGTGTAGAGTCCCGTGTTACCTGTGTAGTTCTGTGTAGAGTCCCGTGTTACCTGTGTAATTATGTGTAGAGTCCCGTGTTACCTGTGTAGTTATGTGTAGAGTCCCGTGTTACCTGTGTAGTTATGTGTAGAGTCCCGTGTTACCTGTGTAGTTATGTGTAGAGTCCCGTGTTACCTGTGTAGTTATGTGTAGTGTCCCGTGTTACCTGTGTAGTTATGTGTA
Source organism: Chirona hameri (assembly GCA_036785665.1). NCBI lineage: Eukaryota > Metazoa > Arthropoda > Thecostraca > Balanomorpha > Balanidae > Chirona > Chirona hameri. Next base: position 27,908 of record JAXIVJ010001004.1, read on the forward strand.
GAGTCCCGTGTTACCTGGGTAGTTCTGTGTAGTGTCCCGTGTTACCTGTGTAGTTCTGTGTAGAGTCCCGTGTTACCGGTGTAGTTATGTGTAGAGTCCCGTGTTACCTGTGTAGTTATGTGTAGAGTCCCGTGTTACCTGTGTAGTTATGTGTAGAGTCCCGTGTTACCTGTGTAGTTATGTGTAGAGTCCCGTGTTACCTGTGTAGTTCTGTGTAGTGTTCTGTGTTACCTGTATAGTTCTGTGTAGAGTCCCGTGTTACCTGTGTAGTTATGTGTAGTGTTCCGTGTTACCTGTGTAGTTATGTGTAGAGTCCCGTGTTACCTGTGTAGTTATGTGTAGTGTTCCGTGTTACCTGTGTAGTTCTGTGTAGAGTCCCGTGTTACCTGTGTAGTTATGTGTAGAGTCCCGTGTTACCTGTGTAGTTATGTGTAGAGTCCCGTGCTACCTGTGTAGTTCTGTGTAGTGTTCCGTGTTACCTGTGTAGTTCTGTGTAGAGTCCCGTGTTACCTGTGTAGTTATGTGTAGTGTTCCGTGTTACCTGTGTAGTTATGTGTAGAGTCCCGTGTTACCTGTGTAGTTATGTGTAGTGTTCCGTGTTACCTGTGTAGTTCTGTGTAGAGTCCCGTGTTACCTGTGTAGTTATGTGTAGAGTCCCGTGTTACCTGTGTAGTTATGTTTAGAGTCCCGTGTTACCTGTGTAGTTCTGTGTAGAGTCCCGTGTTACCTGTGTAGTTATGTGTAGAGTCCCGTGTTACCTGTGTAGTTATGTGTAGAGTCCCGTGTTACCTGTGTAGTTATGTGTAGAGTCCCGTGTTACCTGTGTAGTTATATGTAGTGTCCCGTGTTACCTGTGTAGTTATGTGTAGAGTCCCATGTTTCCTGTGTAGTTATGTGTAGAGTACCGTGTTACCTGTGTAGTAATGTGTAGAGTCCCGTGTTACCTGTGTAGTTATGTGTAGAGTCCCGTGTTACCTGTGTAGTTATGTGTAGAGTCCCGTGTTACCTGTGTAATTATGTGTAGAGTCCCGTGTTACCTGTGTAGTTATGTGTAGAGTCCCGTGTTACCTGTGTAGTTATGTGTAGAGTCCCGTGTTACCTGTGTAGTTATGTGTAGTGTCCCGTGTAACCTGTGTAGTTATGTGTAGAGTCCCGTGTTACCTGTGTAGTTATGTGTAGAGTCCCGTGTTACCTATGTAGTTCTGTGTAGTGTCCCGTGTTACCTGTGTAGTTCTGTGTAGAGTCTCGTGTTACCTGGGTAGTTCTGTGTAGAGTCCCGTGTTACCTGGGTAGTTCTGTGTAGTGTCCCGTGTTACCTGTGTAGTTATGTGTAGAGTCCCGTGTTACCTGTGTAGTTATGTGTAGAGTCCCGTGTTACCTGTGTAGTTATGTGTAGAGTCCCGTGTTACCTGTGTAGTTATGTGTAGAGTCCCGTGTTACCTGTGTAGTTATGTGTAGAGTCCCGTGTTACCTGTGTAGTTATGTGTAGAGTCCCGTGTTACCTGTGTAGTTCTGTGTAGTGTCCCGTGTTACCTGTGTAGTTCTGTGTAGAGTCCCGTGTTACCTGGGTAGTTCTGTGTAGTGTCCCGTGTTACCTGTGTAGTTATGTGTAGAGTCCCGTATTACCTGTGTAGTTCTGCATAGAGTCCCGTGTTACCTGTATAGTTTTTGCCGAAGAGCTGCATGCCCATCACGGCAAAGATGAAGACGATGATGCAGAGCACGAATGTCAGGTTGCCGATGGCTCCCACCGTCTGACCCATGATGGAGATGAGCAGGTTCAGCGTTGGCCACGACTTGGCCAGCTTGAACACTCGCAGCTAAAAACCAGGGCGGGGTCAGTCACTAGGACGAGTCATAGGACACAAAATTCGAGAGGCACTGCAGAGTTTTCATTCGCAAGATCAGCTAGGAACAAGAAGGACAATCAAACTTAAGGATTATCCAGGTGAATCCGACTATTACGTTTCACGCTCACTGTTGCGGCTGCGGGTGCACGAATAGGTAGACATCTGTGCATAAAGGCAACATGAGCACCACCATTGGTGATCGAAAACCAACTGCATTATGGCTCATTCGAAATGTGTTAAGGTCGCCAGGTATAAAAGCGTCACTCTGTCCATCTATTCGCTCGAAGACAGAGCGTTAACGTTGGTGCCGGTAAAAGTTTAACTCACCAGACGGAACGACCGCAGTACGGAGAGGCCTTTGATGCCTGACAGGCCGAGCTCCACGAGCGACAGGAACACGATGATGAAGTCGAACACGTTCCACCCCTCCTGGAAGTAGTACTTGGGACTCATGGCCACCAGTTTCATCGTGGCCTCGACGGTGAACGTCGCAGTGAAGAACTGAAAACAAATTAGCCATGGCAGTGATTCTGAGTATCGCTGACTTCTGCTCCATTGCACGACAATGGATTTTGATCGTATATGAGGGTATACTACACAATATTCATCCAAACTTAAGCAAGCCAATACTATCTGGATATTAACCCTATTCCCTGCAGTCGGCCAGAATTACGTTAACCTGCGGGGGGAGGGCAGATTCTGCCCCCCCCCCCCCCCCCCACCCAGGGATCTCCAGAACCGCATGGTCGATTTCGATGGGACAAACACCATTTGACTTGTCATAAAAATATATGTATTTATAAACACCAAAATTTCTCTTTTTTTAAATGGGGGGCAGGGGGCAAAAAATGGGGAAAATATTGGTATTTTTGAAAGGTCATTGTGGTCATGTGGTTTTACCGATTTCTATGGAACAAACGTGTTTGATCTTGAAATGTACAGGTCCCTAAAGGGCATGTTTCACCTTTGTATTGGTTTTGAACTGAGATGACCATTATTGACTTTGCCCGTTATTGAAATGTCTAAATTATTAAGGTCATTTTCACCAAAACTTATCCGTTTGTAAGCAATTTAATTTCTAATTATAGGAAAAGTCACAAAGTTTCAAGACGCTGAACCCAGTGGTTTGGGAGTGGCAAGCGCAAAACCAACGGAGCAGAATCTGCCCCCCCCCCCGCAGGGAATAGGGTTAAATATCTGGGTCTAAAATAAGCTTAACTGTGTACTTCCCTGTCTATCTTTCCACTGTTTCGCTAGCTAGCATTCTCAGCCTCCGTCGCCGGGCTCATGGTAATAACGACCTTTGTCGTCCACCACTTGCTTGGCTCGCATCTTGTGCAAAATATCTCCCAAATCAGTCGGTGCTTACGTAGTTGCCTCGAGAGAGGAATGCACTCATAGGTTCCGTCATGTTGTAGTGGTCCATTGCCATAAACAGGGTGTTCACCACGATGCAGAGCGTGATGAACAGCTCCACGAAGGCATCGAACACGAAAATGCTGATGAGTTCCTGCAGCTTCACCCAAGTAAAGCAGCAGTCCCACACGCAGAACGTGGTGATGAATTTAGAGGCGAACAGTTTAAACTTGTCCTTGAAGGTGGCGTCGTCCTCGTCATCATCTTCCAGATCTGAAACGTCATGTTGGAGTCAGGTGAGATCTGAAACGCCATGTTAGAGTCCGGTGAGATCTGAAACGCCATGATAGAGTCAGGTGAGATCTGAAACGCCATGTTGGAGTCAGGTGAGATCTGAAACGCCATGTTAGAGTCCGGTGAGATCTGAAACGCCATGTTGGAGTCAGGTGAGATCTGAAACGCCATGTTAGAGTCCGGTGAGATCTGAAACGCCATGTTAGAGTCCGGTGAGATCTGAAACGCCATGTTAGAGTCAGGTGAGATCTGAAACGCCATGTTAGAGTCCGGTGAAATCTGAGGTGTCGTGACAGAGTAAACCACACTGATATTCTCATGTGGCAAGCAAACGACGCACACAGTTATGGCATTGCATATAGTTGTATATGGTCATATAGCTATGCATCTGGTGACCGGGACGGCCGCCCGTGTTAACTGTACAGCTAGCACCAAGAAGCCAGCGATCAAGACAGGCTTTTGTTTGCTGAGTTGAACTGTGTAAGACTACTCGGTGGCTGGTGCATGAGCGTCACTAATATCTTATCATACATACATTGATATATTTAGATATATGAATGTCATAGCCAATGGGCTCATGACAAGAATTCCAAAAATAAAATGAATAACGAAAGGGAATAAATAAGGCAAGCTTAATAACAGTTAACACCATATTTTTTAGATCTTACTATTGTGCAATATCCTTTGCGCAACATGCGCAACATGGATGTTCCTGTAGGGTTTTTGCGTATTTGAGGCGTATTTAAAGCATAACACGACAAAACATTAACAGTGAGCATTGCTTTATCCCATATAAAACATAGCGTATTGTGCTCAAAATACGAACCACAAACTTGTCGACTAGGTCTCCTTCCCCGGGCATGTGACGCCTGCTCAATGATATTGTTCAGGACCATCAGATCTGAAAGAACAAAAGACAAGAGCGACTGTCGTCAATGGACCAATTGAGAACAGACTTAGGTGCAGTGATAATCCATGGGCACGCTGAAAAAGGCACGCCGCGGCGCAGCAACAACACATACCTAATGTCAATGGAAATCAATGCAAAGCTTTTCAGTATCCACCCTTTGAATACAACCATTTGTTTCGGATACAACAACTGCACATTCCAGAGCTGATAATAGTTGCTTTTACATAGCAATTGTATAACGACACCTAATAGTTGAACATGTTCAACTAATAGTTGAACCTGTTCGCTTATCCCGGTATTGACTGGGGTCTCACCCGAACGCCATTGGCCGGGGGGGGGGGGGGGCGTTAATCGCCCCCTGGTTATCTTCTGAACCAATGATCGCAGCAAGACACGCAAGGCGGCATTCGAAAGATTCATTGCGATTTGACCCGCATCCCTGGAGAACTTCCGCCACCCCTGTCCAGTATATCACCGCGATAGACAGACGACAGACGACAGACGACAGACGACAGACGACAGACGACAGACGACAGACGACAGACGACAGACGACAGACGACAGACGACAGACGACAGACGACAAACGACAGACGACAGACGACAGACGACAGACGACAGACGACAGACGACAGACGACAGACGACAGACGACAGACGACAGACGACAGACGACAGACGACAGACGACAGACGACTGCACGCAGTATTCCCTGACTCACCTTTCATGTCGACCGAGTTGTTGGGTTGCGTTTGCACGGGCTCCACGAACGGGTTGCGGTTTTCCGAGGGTCGTGTCCTCGGCTGGGTATCGGTCGCCGGTATGTCCTGAAACTCGACCGGCCGATCCGGCCACAACGATCAGACACGGTACACTGACAACACCCAGCACAGCTTCATGCACACAGCTCGGGCACGACATACCACTACTGCATACACAGTCACGTCACGGGGTTCAGTCACATCAGTCACGTCACGGGGTTCAGTCACATCAGTCACGTCACGGGGTTCAGTCACATCAGTCACGTCACGGGGTTCAGTCACATCAGTCACGTCACGGGGTTCAGTCACATCACAGCTACGTCACCGGGTTCAGTAGCATCACAGTCATGTCACAGGATTCAGTCACGTCACAGCTACGTCACAGGGTTCAGTCACATCAGTCACGTCACAGGATTCAGTCACATCACAGCTACGTCATGGGGTTCAGTCACATCACAGCTGCGCCACGGGGTTCAGTCGCAATACACACAGCCACGTCAACTGATGGTTTCCTGTCGTACTTCGTCATGCTTCTGAATGCTAAACTCGCTGTCTGTCTCACAGTTTGAAATGTCCGACCAAATGGCATGTCTCTCAAACTGAGCCATTTCAGTTAGAAAGCCTAAACACTAAGGTCTTCGTGGACTTTACATGAAATGACGTAATGTTACAACTCATATTACTATATCATCTATGATACGAACTTGGCAAGGGATATTTAGAAAGAAAACACCAATAAAAAAGAATAACAGGGTTTTGTAATAGTGTCCAGACATGACTGACAAGTTTCGCCATGCATTTTACAACACATGTGCACTGACATTTAGGTTTGTACGTTTAAAGCAATGCAACAACGACATTTTTGACATGCGAGACACCGGAACTTTTTTATTTTTTGTCTACTGAAAATACGGTCACTTTTGCAAAAGTATTACTAAGTATTGATAGACGCCGGATGTATGAGGAGAATATTCATAAATTTGTCGTATCTGCATTCTTTTTAAAGCTGTCTTACCGCCTCCTGTGTATGATATATATTTGTCCGAGGGTCACAAGGACAAACTTTTACAACTAGATAACGTTAACTTGTTAGATATATATTTTGCAACATGTTTGACAACATTGTAACAGTAAATGTGGGTACTATTCACAAATCTCATGAAGTGTTACTATTGACTCCTTTCTAGATATGCACATGCCTGTATAACCAAATGAAGTGAAGTTTGTAGGATTTCTAAGTAAATTTTCCCTACCATTGACTTGTAATCATTTAGAGCGATTTAATTAAACTGTCACTATGAACGCTACAAAGTCCAAGATAGAGTCGGGCTTAGAGAGCGATAGAGTCGGGTTTAGAGAGCGATAGAGCCGGGCTTAGAGAGCGATAGAGTCGAGTTAAGAGAGCGCTAGAGTCGGGTTTAGAGAGCGATAAAGTCAGGTTTAGAGAGCGATAGAGTCGGGTTTAGAGAGCCATAGGGTCGGGTTTAGCGAGCGATAGAGTCGGGTTTAGAGAGCGATAGAGTCGGGTTTAGAGAGCGATAGAGTCGGGTTTAGAGAGCAGTTTAAGTGATTTGTACGAGATTCAAATGCATATGCGCTCAAGGGCGCCGCCACCTTCCGAAAGTTTGGGGGGGGGGAGGCATTCTGAAGTCGATTCTTTCCATGCAACGCCCATAGGCGTAATGTTAAAATCCGAAAATGTTGGGGGGGGGACGCCCCCTGTGGCGGAGCCCCTGTATGCGCTTCATTCCTCTAAATATTCTGAAGTCATAACGACGCAGCGTCGGGTGTATATGTTTTCTATATTTCCCATTCGGTACCCATAAAGTCTAAGCCGGGGATGTTTTGACTTCAATCCATGCACGACCTGGGTAAGACAATCAAACGTAAGGCGGGCGTCTTTCCAGACTACAGTTTACCTGACATACAACATCAAACAAAGAAAGCGGTTACACCAAACGGGCACAACTGGCGCGAATGAGCAGAAGGCGGCAAGCCGTGCACACGCAAAAGCAGGACCAGGACCACTAAGCCAACATCATCAACACCTTCTGGAATACACAGCTTGGTAGGACATGGTTCTCAAGAGGTATCTTGGAAGACAGGTACAAGCATAGTCGCTGCATCCGATGCTCCGACGCAATCGACCTTCAATGACGTCATTGGCGAGCTAGTGCAGTACTTGGTTGCTGGCTCAGACTTCAAGCGGCCATCTTGGAAGTGGTGCTGCGCTCTGCATGGCGCTTGGACTCGATATGAGGTGGGTCTGCTTACACCTGGTCAACGCGCCAGGTCTGGCTGCTAATGCGCCCGCCCGCGCGAGTATGTATTATGTTCGTATGTATGCATACATGTATGTGCGTGTGCGTGTGCGTGTGCGTGTGCGTGTGCGTGTGCGTGTGCGTGTGCGTGTGCGTGTGCGTTTGTTTGTGTTCGTTTGGGATGCGTTGCATATCGATTTCGCGGCGATATGCGACGCAGCAGCGACAGGATCGACCAACGTACAACATATTACCGGAAACATTACATACATGAACTGCTCGGAACACTTAGTCAGAAAGTATTCTGAATCGGAACCAACCAACTGCAGTTACAAACAGGCAAGGAGAATCACCAAGCGTAGCCGAGCATGTGGCCAGACCAACGTGGCTGTAGAGACAAAGAGAATAACCGAACAGATGCAGAATGATGCCTAGCCACCATTGTGGTAGGTTTAACGCATTTCAGAAACAAATGTATAGCACCTCCTTTGCGGAATGTACAAGGTGCACTACATTTCAGTCGGAGGTAAAGCGTAAGGAGTTATTCTGATCGCCAAAAGAGCAACAGCACACATGCCCACTTATAGTCATGTCCCTAGATGACACTAGTAACAAACGCCTGAAGTTATGCTGTACCGCATAGCTTGAGGACAATGATCAGCCTGCGCAATGGGGGGAGGGGACGAGCCATCCAGGTCGTCAAAGGAGTAGCCATTCCCTTGATCCTGAGAAACACTGCTCTAGACAAATGTATCAACGGTCAAAGGCGTCCAAATGCTTATAGCCAATGAGCGAGGTAGCCAATGAGCGAGGTAGCCAGTGAGCTTTGTAAACACTATACAGTATACATGATCACATGACATCACACAATATCTTGCCAGCAGTATGATCAGTATTACCAGAAAACTGTCGGAACATAAATAGGTATAGAACTGTGGATTACAGTGCAATACACTTTTTGATGATTATATTATAATATGTCTGTAGTAAACGGATGCAACAAATATGTTTAGTTTTCGATCAGGTCTGGTAGTCGCAAACCTGAAGTTTCTCCCATATTCACTTCCTAATTATGTAACCTGCGATAAATGCGATGCGGTTAATTTATTAGGTTCGCAAAGAGAAGTATTGTGGCTAGATCGCATGCAAAAATGAAAATCCTACTTCATCTCGGTTTGATAAGACTCACAAAACGGCGGCCGCCCCGTTAAAACAACGAAAGTACCTGTCGGTCCCAAACAAAGATGTGTTATGGAGGGATAATGATCTGCTATGGCTTTAAACTCGAATACAGGCACGTAGCCAAGGGGGGTCGGTGGGTGTGGCCGCCCCCCGTGTAGGCCAGAAGGGCCTCTTCGGCGCTATGCGCGCGCCGAAAAGGGCCGACGAGGCCGCGCGAAGCGCGGTATCATGGGCTCTTTACCATGCGAAGCGTGGTCTTTAGATAGTTTAGAGCACTTCAGATGCCCTTTAGGGCCACCAGGGCCCTCTCTGAAAGACCAGAGGGCCCCTTGGACGTTCAAAAGAGCACTGTGCATGCAGAGGGGCCCCTGGCCAGACCGAAAGGCCCCTGAGCGGGTCAGAGGGCTCCCTGAACACGTCGAATGGGCCCTAGCCAGCACACAGGGGCCCCTGGGCAGGTTGAGAAGCCCCTGAGCATGTCGGCAGGGCGACAAAGTGGCCAGTGCAGTCCCTTGCCAGGTCAAAAGGGCCCCTGAGCAGGTTGGAGGGCCCCTGGACAGACCAGAGGGCCCCTGAGAAGTTAAAGGGCCCCTGTGCAGGTCAGAGGTATCCTGACCAGACCGAAAGGGCTCCTAGGTGGGTCAGAAGGGCCCCTGAACATGCTGAATGGGCCCCTAGTCAGCATGGAGGGGCCCCAGGGCAGCTCGGAAGGCCCTAGGAGCATGTCGTAAGGCGACACAGCAGCCAGCGCAGTCCGACCAGAAGAGTCGCTGGGCAGATCGGAGGGACTTCCGGGCAAGTCAGAGGGGCCCCTGGCTAGACCGAAAGGGTCTCTGGGCCGGTCGGAAGGGCCCTTGAACATGCCGGATGAGTTCTTAGCCAGACTGAAGGAGCCCCTGGGCATGTCGGAGGGGCCCCTGAGCATGTCGGCAGGGCGACAAAGCAGCCAGTGCAGGCCCTCGCCAGGTCAGAAAGACCTTTGAGCAGGCCGAATGGGCCCCTTGACACACAAGAGGGGCTTCTTGGAAGATCAGAGGAGTCCCTGGTCAGACCGGAAGGACCAAAAGCACGTAGAGATCCCAGATGAAGATGAAATACAAAGAGGACTTACTCCACAAGAAAATATTAAAAGCGAAGCTTTCGGGTATATTGTAACACCCTTCGTCAGGGTGTTACAATATACCCGAAAGCTCCGATTTAACCCGCGCGGCGCTGGGGGGTAAATTTTACCCCCCTCACGGATTTTCTCCATAACTTGACAACTATGACAGATATCAAAGTGAAACTTACAGTAGCTTATGGTGCATCAATTCTACGTCTTCTCCCATTTTTTTTTTAATTTGTGAAAATTTGTGGCAGATAATGACGTTTTAGTGACGTCATGCCATGTCATTTTTGGTGAAAAAACGTTAAATGTTTGACAAATCGTAGAAAATAGCGTGTTACTGCAAATTGCAAATAAAAGGCGTCAAAAGAAGGCAAATAACATTGTCTTTGACATGGCTATCTCAGATTTTCAAAATTTTGGGTTTTTGACCCCAAAAAATGCAAAAAACTGATTTTTGGGAAGAATTTCCACAAAAGTTTTTTGATCGAAGATTTTCAAAAAAACGGAAGATATATTAGAGAACCGAGTATGAACGATGTTCAAACCAAATTTCAAAGCAATTTCTTTACTTTTGCTTGACCTATGGCTCTCTAAGAACAAGTAACTCATGACGTCATTTTTTTAAATTGCGTTTTTTGGCTTTTACTGACCAGATACAGACAAATAAATTCCACCACTGTATTTTGAAGACAAAACTAGTCTAGAAACATGCAATGTTTATTTAGATTAATCAATTTCACATTTTGACCTTATTGTGACCTGACCTTGACCTGAGGACGATTATATGGTGTCAGGCTGTGAAAATGGCTGCTTCTATCGAATTATACGTGTAAAATAACCCATACAACATGTGTCGTATGGCTTTCGTAGACATGTGACCTTGTGTGACCTGACCTTGACATTGACCTTTGCTTACAATTTCACTTTTACTTATGCGGGAAATGCATTATACACTCTGGAGCACTTTGTGAGATAATAGTTGCAATATAAGGCTTTGGATGGAAAGTATAGCCCCAAAAACTCAAATACTTACATTTTACATTTGACCTGACCGTGACCTGACATGTGACCTTATTTTAAGAATTTCGAGTATGCATTCGATTCTTCTCGTTGAGAGCTTGCGATCGCCGCATTGCGCGTCTCGCTGCGGTTATTGGTTCGGAAGATACGAGGGGGGGGGGGGTAAAATTTACCCCCCGCGCCGCCCGTTCGGCTGGAGACCCCAGCGCCGCGCGGGTTAAATTTGCCTTGTCGGGTAAGCCGTCTTTGTATATAATATATATCACCCACTCCACATCATGTCTTTTCGCGGATCCCAGGTGAGTCCCTGAACAGGTCGGAAGGGTGTTGAAAAGGTCGGAGGGGCCCCTAGACGATCTGAAAGGATCCTGGGCCTTTCAACAGCAAGAATGCAGTTGTCCAGGGAATAAAACTCAAAATTTTCGCGCCGTTCCGCGGCGGAATTTAACTAGAAATTAAATTATATGCGGGTTAGAAGAAAAAAATCGGCCTGTTTCTCGGCGCATTTATGTGTTATGTTGCTACTTTCCTATATAATTGGGCACAATAGTTCACTTCAGCACTTCTATTACTGCACTTTTAAACCCTCTATATCATTTTTAAAGGTACGCACCATACGCAATGCGAAGCAATGATGAGAAAACATATCCAGGGCATAAGACTCCAAATTTAAGAGTTCCAGGTCTTGAGCTTAAAAATATTCCAGGTTGGTATAGCTTATTCCAAATTGGTGTCCCTGGTTCCAAAGTTGATATGGCAGATTGCTAAGCCCAGCTCCTAAAAGTTGGTATGGCCCATGCCATACCTGTCATACTGCATTTTCCATCCACGAAACGTGCCCTTTTCATCCGTTTTGCTTCGCCCTTTCAACGCTTGGGAAGGGGGCCCTTTCAACGCTCGGGAAGAGGGCCCTTTCGAGGCGCCCCCCCCCCCCCCCCCCCTGGACGAAATCCTGGCTACGTGCCTGCTCGCATACCTATCGTTTATTGAGCTTATGCGTACATCGTCACCGAAAACCATGAGCTGTGATGTGATGATGTGAGCTGTGATGTGAACTGTGATGTGACGTCACCGAAAACCATGAGCATCCAATAATACCTCACTGTCCGTTGGCTTAGCGACTGGTGATTCGCCAGAAAACAGATATTTGTAAAATTTGCTGGCCATAATATACTTAAGTTTTCCTCTCAATGCCGTTTTATCAGTATTCGACGCTTTGTTAAATGTTTGGCAGGGAGGCAGATTAACATTTGGCATGGGCTGCCAAGCGATAGAGCTATTAAAGAAGATATAATGTCCGGCACGGCGTGGCTGACTTGACTCACCAGCCTCCAGCACGCGTGTTTTATAACAAAATACCCTTGTAACTGACGGGAAGGGTAACTGACAATGTAAACAATATTTTCGGTTCGAAAACTTTGTGTTCTGCTTAGCATTGCCAGCCACACATTGCTTTTCCCGATCAGAGACGAGCTGTATGTGCCTTCAGGTGGAATTATTTGATATTTACTATAGTCACGCATGTGTTAAGAAGTGTGGTGTTCCGAATTGCAGTTGCACAGTGATGAGTGTGTGCTGGTGTGTGTATGATCAGTGCGGCAGGGTGTGATGGACGATGCATCATTGGCCGCCCGCCACCTGCCATATCAGCTGTGCGGCCGGCCCGGTGTTCGGGGCCGGACTGAAGGCAGGTCGGCCAGAAGCCGGCCGGTCGCGTCGGGTCGATGGCGGGCCGCGACTTGGCCGCCCGGTCGCCTTGGCTCTATTTCAGTCCCCGGCTGATGACGCCGCTCGAGCCGGCCGGTCCCGGTCCTGTGAGGCCCCACCACAGCCGGGCTGGCTTGGGCCCTGTCACAGCGCAGCCGCAGCAGTCGGCTCCCGGGGCACCGCCTAGCAGTAGCGGACAGGCAGTACCCCGGCCAGCGGTGCCGTCCAGCAGCGGCGGATGGACGCCTGCCGGTCGGCAGCCGGCGGGCGGCTCTGACCGGCGGCGGATGCGACAGGCAGGCGGGCCGCCGCGGCCGCATGCGGCGCCGGGCGGCGTGGGCCGGTGAGACACAGGCGGGGCGTGGCGTGGCGGCGACGGTCGATAAGGCCGCGGCCGCGCCGCCGTACTTACTGCTGCCAAACGACTGCGGAAGAGCGGCGCCGGCGGCCGCGGCGGCCCGGGGTCGGACGCCTGCGGCAGAGGGCAGCAGTCACCCCGCCGGCGCGGCACGCCACCAGAGGCACGCGTCACGTCTGGTCCCAGTGGAAAGAGAGCATGAGTGTGTGGCGTGGAGGCACATGGCGCCCCTGAGGCAAGGCAAAGCGGCCGGCGCCAGCTAGCAAGCCACCGATACTCTGAAGCGGCCTCCAAGCAGGCGGGTGCAGGCACCGCACTCGTGGGTTAGCACGCGCGGTGAGGTGGCGGGGTGGGGCCGGCGGGCGGCCCCCGCGGACTGATAGACTGCAGAGCGACGTACTCACCCGCGGCGGCTCGCCATCGGCATACTGAAACTGCATCTCATGGCCGAACACCTCTCGGATAATGCTGTCTATGACCTCATCGCTACTGTCGTCCGTGGCGGCGCAGGCCGGCGGGATGCCTCGCTTGACCGGGCCGCTGCCGTCGCACACCTTGGAGAACGAGGTGGCGCGGTCAGGCGCGGGTGCCGCCGGCCAGGACCGGGTGCGGCCGGTGGAGGTGCAGCGGTCGGGGGCGGTCCCTGGTGATGCCGGCCGGCGCGCCGCGCAAAGGCCCTCTGGGGAGGCGGCAAGGCGATCCGGTGGGCGCACAGGGCGATCGGAGGCGGCAGCCACCAGCGGGAGGGAGCGAAGAGCTATGAACACGCGGCCAAGAGTCCATAGCCAGGAGTCAGAGGCCAGGGGCATGCGGAGGAACTGGCCAGGCTCGGGCGGGTCTAAGCCAGCGCGCCGCCAGACGCGAGAGCGGGAGCAAAACAGAGAGATGAAACAGCTCGTAAAGACAGTCGAGAAAGACGTGCGGACAGCGCCCGCGTCGCCCAGGCTCATGCACGGCTACGGCTGACCTGCGCATGCGCCGCGGCTGGCGGCCGTACTCACGCAGTCGTGCTGCATCTCGGCGGTGTCGGCGGGCGGCGCTCGCCGCGAGCGCAGCTGCGACTCCTTGGTAAGGCCTCTTCCATTGAGCAGATCGCCGTGCGAGTTGTAGGAGCGCCGTGAGCCGTGCGAGGTGTAGGAGCCGTGTCGGGAGCCGGCCAGCAGGCTGGACGGCTGCTGCTGGTACACGGGCAGCACCATGGTGCCGTTCTCCTCAGACATGGGCGTCACCGCCGCCGAGTCGTCCGCGTACGGCAGGTGCTCCTGCGCGTCCATGTAGGTGGACAGCACTAGCGGCTTTCGGTCGCCCATCTTGCGGCCGTTGGCGGCGCGCCAGGTGAGCTGGTGGCTGCCGCGCGAGCCGCGCCGGATGTTGAACGGGGAGCCGGGAAGACTCAGACTCCCCTGCAACAGGCGCGCCAGCCGCTGGTGACGAGACCGCCGCCCGCCCCGCCCGAGAGCCGCGCCCCGCGCCAGCCGGCCGAGGCAGGGGAGAGGTGGCGGCCGGCGTGTCGGAGGACCGGGCGTGCCTCTCCGGTGGTGGGTGGCCGCAGAGGAGGTACGGGCCAGGCGCCGGCCTCAGGGGGCCCGGCGCCGGCCTCAGGGAGCCGGGCGCCGGCCGCAGGGGCCCGACGCCGGCCTCAGGGGGCCCGGCGCCGGCCGCAGGGGGCCCGGCCCGCGGTGACAGAGCGGTGCACAGACAGAGGCGGCGGGCGGGCGGGGCTCAGGCGGGGCTCAGGCGGGTGCACAGTGCACACTGCGGTGGTGAGGGCACAGACGGACAGACGGCGGCGCACGGGAGACAGCGGTAGACGCGCAGAGTGCGGCAGAGGCGACACCGGCCGGCGCGCTGTGCTGCTCAGAGGCGCGTGGGGTGCAGCGCGCGCAGGTGGAGGGCACTGTATAGGTCTGTTGTGGTGAGCACACGACGCATGACACACACACGCACACGCACACATACATACATACAGACATACATACACACAGACATACACACTGAAACACACACACGGCACAACGGCAACAGTAAAAATCCACTAATATAAACCAGAAGGGCTACATTCACGAGTGACATCAAACCTGCTCGAATACCGATTTTCCCATCCCCTGAATTCCAAGTAAAATCAGGTCTATTTAATATAAATAGTTTTGGGACAAGCAGGTCTGACAGGGTTTGTATAATAATTTTAAAAAAATATGTGTTGCTTTACACAGCTCTGATACTAAGCTGCATGGGCTTGTCGAGCTGGCTTAAGAAAACTAACTTCAAGCTTTCTGAACTACGTCTGATATTGGCAGTAAACCTCGAGATTCAAACGACTACTAAATACATATAGTATCACTATATACTATATACTATCACTGTAATTCATATATTCCTGGGAGCAAAGGGACTGAGACATGAACCGCCCACTTCTTAAATGTAAATTTTTCGAAAATGCATTGAAGTGAAGTGCACGAAAAGTTCATCCGGTCATCTCCTTTACAAAAACAGACAATCGTAAGTTTTTGGCAGATCTGTGACAGCGCCGTCGGTAGACGCACGGACTGACTGAGACTGACGAACAGCTGACGACTGATGCCGACTGACTGACGAACAGCTGACGACTGATGACGACTGACTGATGAACAGCTGAGTGGACTGACCGGCTCCTCTCAGTTCGCCTCGCTGCGTCACTGCGTCACTGCGTCACTGTTCGCGTCACTGCGTCACTGCTCGCGTCACTGCACGTTTGGTGCGTCTCAGCTTGGGATGCGTCAAGTAAATGAATAGTTTAGAAGCAGAGTTTTCCCGAGAAGCAAAGCTCTGACTGCTTTTGTCGTGTATACATTTGGCATACATGGGGGCTGGGTTATTATCGGCAGCGATCGTGGAAAACACTGCCAAAATGGATAATAGGTTGTAGTTAATTATGTAAGTTGCATAATCAAAACATGTGCAAATGACGAGATAGGCAATATCTTCAAGTTGTTTTTTCTTCTTCTCAAAACAGCAAGTGTTTTAAGAAACAAACACAAAATCCAGAATGGATTTCAGACCTTTCAGGTCAAATGGGCAAATTTATTTTCATTTTCGATTGCATATTGTTGCATGTAGGTATTAGAAAATCCAGTGCGGATACAAGATTGGCAGATAAGTATGTATGTACAAGACGCGCAAAAGGATTTTCGTGCTACTAGTGAATGAGTTCACTTTACTCAGGGTGGTTGTCATTCAAAAGTTGTCCTCCTCCACTTCGACTAGGCCGCATGGCTATGAAGCCTTTCCTCGAGGAGATATTCAGGCATGGTAAAGATCATGCAGTCCGTGCGTCTACAGAGATAGTATGAGTTGTCAGTACTAAAGGGTTCATCATCACCGTCAGCGGACTCGGCGATGATCTAAGAGAAGGACTAGAGGTTACCCTGGTGACTACACTGCTCTAGTGACTACACATCGACCAACGTGACATGGCGCATACTGAAGTCACCAGAAAATATTGCTGAAATAGAAGGGCCATTAGCTACCTGAAAAGAGCCCAGGTTACCCATGGTTCTAGCGTCTCTAATCAGCAGTTCAGCTAAACTGGCTCTGTTCTCTCAAAGCCCTAAGCCATAAACATTGCTCCTATTTCTGAACTACGTCGACGAAAGAAGGCACGAGAACTCTTCTCGGGGAGCACGAGTCTCTACAGTCCCCGTGTGGCGTTTGAGCGATGGCGCCGACGGCTCTATACCAGCTACGTACTCAACTGACACCTACTGGCAACACGGCGATGCGTGCCACATACCTTTCCTGGGATTAAACGTTACTTAGTTCAGCCGCTCGGCATGTGCTTAGTTCAGCCGCTCGACATGTGCTGCAAGGAAGAGTTCACATATGGAAAACAATCACGGAAGCTGCTAATGTCCCAATCAGCAGGTCAGCAGCACATAGTTAGCTGTGGTGACGCTGTTCAACATGTGAATTTGCCAAATGTACCAATGATCATCAGGGTTTGTAGTAGTGGAGCTCATCCCATTTTTTTTGGTTTTGCAAAAAAATGTAGTAGTGGAGCTCATCCCATTGAATTTTGCCCCCACCATGTTTGTGGCCGATTTGTTGTTACTAACGATCAACCTGCAGCTCTACATTTTGTCAGTATCGGGAGTAGTGTGGTCATATGTCCTTACGCTTTTCAAATTATATATATATATAATGTTTGGTGCGCTGGAGCTAAGTTAAAAGAAGTGTTAAACGGCAATTTTGTGTGTGAGAGGTCTATTAATGACTCATAAAAGAAGTTAAAGCGAACTTAAGGTCGTGTGATTATTTGCATTAAGAGCAGCAATCATCTCATTAAGAAAATAAAATGAAATTACGGAGCAGATTAACAGGCTATCTTCCCTTATGAAATTATCCATTGAAGAAATTATGAAATTATCCATTGAAGTGCATTTGGGAAGCTAATATGGCGGTGATACGAAGTTTCTTAGTAAACATGAACATTTTTACGAAAATGACACAAGTCTGCGTTTTTGTTGGCGAATTAGGAAGTGCTTTGTTGGCGAATTAGGAAGTATGATGAGGTTAAGTTGGGCAGGGATCACTTCCTAAAAGTCATTACTTAAATTCAGACGTATGCACCAATACGGTGGAAGCAAAATAGCAATGCATAGCACCCCCATAGACTTCAGGCTCGGGTGAAAAAAGACTCAAGACGCTGTTATTGAGCAGAATTGGGAAATATCCCAGGTTATAGTGCTAATATAAAGCAAGTGACACTTCAACTGCTAGGCGCACACACAGCCTTCTGCATTTAACCCGCCATTGGCTCAGAAAGACGAATATTTATATCATTAACAAACGAGTCAGATTCAAAAATGGGTTAGTTTTAAGAAGTTCCGCAGCATTGACTTCGGAGACGATCAAATGACATCCAGAGATTAATGGATTTTAAAAAAATCATAATATGTTCAAGGATTTGGGCTTACGATGTAAAACTTTCTTAACATTTTCCAACTCATTCACGTTTTAAACTTCAAAAGAAAATGAAGCATAATCGGAAATATTGATGACACATCAGCGAATAAATTGGTGAGGTCATATTTCGTCTTTCATCGACAAACAAAACCCTGAATAGCAACCATTACTTTATATGATTTTAACTACGATTTGTATATTTTAAATGAGCGTTACAAAATAAGTACCTAGTTTATATAATTAAAACAAGACATATACAGAAACACATGTGACACTTAACTGAACAAATGAGATTGTGACGCCAGCCAATGGCGGGTTAAGCTCCTCTCCAGCACACGGTGAGTGGCAGCAGTACTCAGTGACGGTGCAGCCACTCAGGGGAGGCGCAGAGCACGACGCTGCAGTCGCCGCCCAGGCCACACGACGCACGCCGCGCCGACCGACCCTCACCTTCCGCGCGATCTTGCCGTTCGCCCTGGGCTTTTGGTCTACCAGCGTCTCCATGCCCATCTCGGACTTGATGCTCATGCGCTCCCGAGTGTTGGCGAGCTCCTTCTCCTGGCCCACGAACAGGTCGTCGCTGCGGCACGAGTGTTGGGAGGGCGAGCGTGCCACGCTCTCCCCGTCTCCCTTACCGCGAGCTGCTCGCGCCAGCGCCCGCTCCGCCTTGGCATCCTGTCAGAGGTAAACCCGCCCGGTCAGCACCCTTTGAAACTGGGCAAATACCATGTGCAAACTGACACATAAAATAATCTGCACAAGAAGACACTGCTTAGGAACGAAAGTTAAATATGACAAAGTAGCAATGCCCCATTTCACGTTCACGTTTACCAGGTTTTTACTTCCAAGAACCGAACGAAGGTTCGTGCACCGCTTTGTAAGGCAGCGGTGATCCGACAGTTCTGAATGCATCTGACTGTGACTGGCCCTGTAAATAGTGTGATCCTTTGACCTTGTGACACTGACACTGTGTGACCTCTATGTGACCTCGTGACCCTGTGACCCTGTGACCCGGCTGACCTCTCG
This sequence comes from Chirona hameri, assembly GCA_036785665.1. NCBI lineage: Eukaryota > Metazoa > Arthropoda > Thecostraca > Balanomorpha > Balanidae > Chirona > Chirona hameri. The sequence continues at coordinate 46,680 of JAXIVJ010001004.1, forward strand.
CTCTTGCCGCTCGGCGACGGCTGCCTCCTCTGCCAGTCGCTCGTCGGCGGCCCGCCTCTCCAACTGGTCGTACGACATGGCGACGATGGCCAGGATCAAGTTCAGCAGGTAGTAGGAGTTCATGAAGATGACCACGATGAAGAACAACAGGTGGATGGGCCCTGCTGTCCGTAGAACCTGCGACCAGAGGGCACCGTGGCCATCACGTCTCAGCAAAGGTGCATTCTGTCATTGAAAACCGAATCGTACATAGGAAGTGCATAATGTTCTCACGAGCAAAATGGCGTATTCAAAGAAAATAACCGAAGGTTGGTTTCACAAGGATAACACTATTCTTTAGAATTGTGTTTCCTTGTGAAACAAACCTGAGCTGTTCTATAATGTATTGTTAAAGCGCAGGGGGTGCGGGTTTGAGGCATCAAAAGAAAGTCGTGCCAGCTGATGTTTGGTCCTCCGATTAAGGAGATACCGAATAGCAAAGAGTTAACAGGAACCTCAATGTATAAGTGCATTGCCGCCTCATCCAATTACAACAGCGTCTGCTGCGGGTTTGGTTAATTCTACTGACAGGAAGTTAACAGGAACCTCAATGTATTGCCGCCTCATCTAATTGCAATAGCGTCAGCTGCGCTGGTTTGGTCGCATGCGGTTAACAGGAATCTTAATGTATAAGGGCATTGCCGCCTCATCTAATTACCGCAAACACGAATTTCTTATTGGATGCTTATGAAAATGTCCAATTGTTTAAAACGTTTTATAATTAAATTAATTACCAATGGTATATAATGCTTAAGCAAAATATGTCTGGTTTAGGATATATTTTTTACTTAGTTGTCAAACCATGCACCTGTGTGTCAAACCATGCACCTGTCAAACCATGCACCTGCTCCTGTGTTGAAGCGGCAAACCCGCGCTACCTAGTTATTAAGTTACCTTGGTTAAAGCGCACATATCTATCACAGCTGAATGTTTAAAAAGTTAAAGCTTAGATGTAGGTATATGAAGATACGAAATAAAGACGAACAATATTTATATGTGTAAGCATTGTACAAATATTGTGCTGTGGTCTGGTTGATGGCGTTCTAGATTGATCTGATGAGATTGAACTTAACTTCAATGACGGGTATAAAACAGAAAAAAACAACACTCATTCTAAAACGTTTGTAGTCGATGTTACTGAACATTGCCACATGTCTACAAGACCGGCATAAAGGGCAAACAGTTAAAAGAGAAAAAATCGTGACTCGTTGCCCACAGAGAGCGAGCGTGGTTTTAGTGCTGATCTTCAGTCTACACCGGGTTGCGGCGTTGGGGCCCTCCAAGGAGGTGCGTGGCGGGGCAGCATCCAACAGTCCTCTGGTAAACGGTACAGATTCTCCCAGTAGCCCTGTACCCACGAGCTGATACAGGTTATCCCAGTAGCCCTGTACCCACCAGCTGATACAGGTTCTCCCAGTAGCCCTGTACCCACCAGCTGGTACATATTCTCCCAGTAGCCCTGTACCCACCAGCTGGTACAGGTTCTCCCAGTAGCCCTGTACCCACCAGCTGATACAGATTTTCCCAGTAGTCCTGCGTCAGCAGCCGGAACGAGGCCAGCATGGCGTAGCCGAACGTGTCGAACGTCGTGTAGCCGTAGTTGGGGTTGGGGCCGAAACGATCCAAGCACGAGTAGCCGGCCGGACATTTGCTGGAACACAGAGACGGCCGCCAGTGGTCAGCCAGCTGTCTAAACACAGCTAAACTCGCCGAACACGGCTGAAGTAACACCCTGAACACACTGGCACATCTCCCTGAACACACTGGCACATCTCCCTGAACACACTGGCATCCTGAACACACTGGCAGATCTCCCTGAACACACTGGCACATCTCCCTGAACACACTGGCACATCTCCCTGAACACACTGGCACATCTCCCTGAACACACTGGCACATCTCCCTGAACACACTGGCATCCTGAACACACTGGCAGATCTCCCTGAACACACTGGCACATCTCCCTGAACACACTGGCACATCTCCCTGAACACACTGGCATCCTGAACACACTGTCAGATCTCCCTGAACACACTGGCACATCTCCCTGAACACACTGGCACATCTCCCTGAACACACTGGCATCCTGAACACACTGTCAGATCTCCCTGAACACACTGGCACATCTCCCTGAACACACTGGCACATCTCCCTGAACACACTGGCATCCTGAACACACTGTCAGATCTCCCTGAACACACTGGCACATCTCCCTGAACACACTGGCACATCTCCCTGAACACAGCACATACTTGCATAACTCGCCGAGTGTAGCACACACTCCCCGAGGCACAACTCACTGAACATGGCATAACATCTCAAGAAGGACAGACAGTGACAGGGAGATGGTAAGGCGTGCCAGATAATTTGCATTTAGTGGGGACTGAATTATATGCAATCATGGTTTACCAGCCAATTGCAATAATGTGTCTGCAATTACTCGGAGTATTGAATGGGACCTCGGATGGGCCGGTGTTAATGCTTTGAACAGAAAGCACGCTACGGAGGCGTCGTGATGGGTATATTTGCCACTTACGACGCCCCCGACGAGTTACCACAGAGGATGTAGTCGCCCATGTAGCTTTTCGTGTCTTCTAGCCAGTGTTCTGTCGGGAGAGTCATACACTGTCAACAGACTGGCAGCCATCAGTGCCGACTGGGTCTATGAAGCTTTACAGACAGCTAAACACTCGTTGCGTGGGAGTTACGCGATACGGAGAACTCACGGTGGGTTCTGCGCATGTCTCAAGATGTAAGGATCCATCCATCCAGCGTAGGTACCGGCACTTCCTAGCGGCAAATTTACACTACATGGTGCCATGACAGACAAGTGTTTGATCATGAGTACCCAGTTTATTGCCACAAAAGTCTATTCTTAGTTAATTTCTTGAACGCTGACTAAAATATACCTTGATGCTATCCTTAAAGTTTTTGTCTAGAAACTTGATTGCTGAATTATAAAAGAAAATGTTTAGTTAACACAGATAGTAAAAAAATAATACGGTTAGCCAATCGGCATAGCACATGTGTACATACATTGGTTAAGGTAAGTCTTATCGTCGTTTATTACATCAAAATATATAATTGTTCAACCATTTCACATAAGACATTCTTCAAACATGAACTGAGTTTTAAACTAAAAATGAGCTTCGCGTCACTATAACTAGAGGCCGGCAATGTGATCGGGGCATTATGCGATCGGGGCATTGCCTTGGGGTCAAATCGTGATTTGGTTTTGTACTCACTGCACACATGCCGCGACATCTATATAGGTCGTCTATCAGTTATCACAACAACAGCGACATCTATAATTGACAATGACAATGAGTTACGCCAGAGCAGACCTATTCTGTACCCCTGGGGAGTTTATTTTTCCCCCCGGGGTCGACGACCATAACAGATTTTGGGCCGCTGTATCGCGCACGTGACCTGCGAGTATCAAGTATGTATCACCAACCGTGTGAGCTAAGAAAGCGACAAAAGAAAACAAATTTGGCACCCCTTTTTGGCACTTTCCACGCGCCACGTACCATCGATCAACCCGAAAATGGTACCATCATCTGTCCGCCGTTCTGCCGCATCGAACCGTGCCACCCGCGTCGAAATCGGTCCGGCCGTTTGGGCTCCATGTGCCAATATGCTCCGACGGACACACACACACACACACACACACACACACACACACACACACACACACACACACACACACACACACACACACACACAAACTCCTCCCACTTTCCGAGCGACGGCCCGGTGGAAATCATCGAACTCTGAAAAACGTGTAAATACGTTTCTCATATGTATACGATTTTGAACTAGAGGCCGGAAATGCGATCGGGGCATTGCCGTGGGATCAAAATCGTACGATAATCCCGTAATTTGGCCCCAGCCGGCCAGGCCACCGCTGATTGGCCGTTGCGGTGACCTCAGACTGTGACGTCACCACAAGCCGCCACTGGGTGGCGGGCCTCAGTGCTGTGTGGCACAGTATCCTGCTGTGCGGCACAGTATCCACGGCCGGCCGGCACCAGCTGACAGCGGAGACCCGCTCCGTCAAAACCGTAATTTGGCTTTACCCCCTGGAGGGTTTGTTTTGCCCCCTCAGGATCGGCGGCCATTAATGGATTTTGGGCCGCTGTATCGCGCACGTGATCTGCGAGTAGCAAGTCTGTGTCACTACCCATGTGACCTGAAGAGGCGAAAAAAGGAAAAATGATGGCTCCCACGTTTTGGTACTTGGCACGTGCCACGTGCCATCTATTGGCCCGCAAATGGTATCATCATCGGGCCCCATTTTTCCGCGTCGACTGGTGCCACCCGCGTCGAAATCGGGCCGGCCGTTTGGGCTCCACGTGCTAATATGTTCCGTTGGACAGACACAACACGACGCAAATTCGACCACATATCGGACGTGCGAGACAAACTGGACTGGCCTACCGCCCGCCAGTTGTACGAACTTCACTCATTAAATTTTCTGCACAAAATGCTCTGCACCGGGGAGCCAGTGGCCCTTTCCTCTCAGCTTCAAGTCAACTCTGCTTTTCGCTCTTGAACCACCCGGCAGGACGCAGATCTGGCTCTCCCGCGCGCGAGAACCGAAGCAGGCTGGTGGCGCCTTCTTTTTTGTACGGCGCAGGTATACAACCGCCTCCTGCTGGAGATTCGCGATTTATCCCTGGGGGCTTTTAAGCGTGCAGTGTCCGAACTTTTAGTTGTGTGAAGCGAGGAAAATGAGTGTGTGACTGCGTGTGTGTGTGTGTGCGTGTGTGTTTTATTTTCTATAGCCTGTGTGCACTTTTATATTCATCTGATCTTATTGTGTGTTGTATGCCGAGTGTCTTTTAACATGTCTCTCTTCTTAACCTTAACCCGATACTCGGAATAGCCATTTTAAAATGGAGAGTGTTTTAATTGTTTAATACAATACAATACAATACACACTCAAACAAACAAGCTCCTCCCACTTTCCAAGCGACGGCCCGGTAGAAATCTTCGAACTCTGAAAAACATGTAAACATGTTTCTCATCGTTCTACGATTTTGAACTAGAGGCCGGCAATGCGATCGGGGCATTCATTGCCTTGGGGTCAAAATTGTACGATAATTCCGTAATTTAGTCAATACTGTAATTTGGTCAATTTCAAACCGATTTCCAATGGAAAATTACCAAAAGATGCTTCACGTGGCCATGAAAAGCCAAAAACATGGAAATGTGTGTTTCCTGACAGTTACCGGACTGGGATTCGTGAAAATTTAGGTGGTGATTGTCTTTTTTTGCAATTTTGACCCATTTTTAGGTATTTTTCGAGAAACATTTCAGAGATCGAAATTAAACTAAAGAAAAAAACACTCCGGAATGTGAGGGTGCCACCTACAGTGCCGCAAGCTTTGAATACGCATTTACGTGAAAATGTACGTGGTTATTTTAGTTTTGTGCAATTTTGACCGATTTCCATGCGTTTTTCGGTAAAAATTTAAGAAATTAAAATAAAAGAAGACTAAAGGGGTTCTAAAATCAGATTCCAGAAAACTGTTTTGATACTTTTCCACCTAGGGAGTATGAGGGGTGCCAAGTGGTGCGTTTTATCCCCTACGTATGCAGCTTGAACTCTTTGGGGTCACAAAGCTAAGTCGGGTACAAATGTACGTGACCTGCAAGTATGGGACCTGTGGTGCCACCCGTTCGATATGTAGAGGTGGTGAGAAAAACACCAGAAAAAATAGTAATGGGCCATGTCATGATGGTGTGAAATATGTAAAGGTAACTTTGCATGGCCACTCAGTTTATACCACACCGGTTCCGTGCCGTGGTAAGTGCGCGGCATGGTGACTATGGTGGCATGCGCATGCAGGACGCGCACGAGTTCAGTATCCTGCTCCTGGACTGGCTTCACAATGACCTGAATGTGGCGGCGTTGACGGAGCCGGCTTATTTTTGTTTTAAATAAATTTTAACGAATGTTTTGTATGGATGGATTTCCGAGGTCAGGACCCACGCTAAGCAGAGCTTGTTGGGCAGGTCCGTACCTCACCACCCGATCGCGCAATTCCTGTTGGCCGGCAGAATTTAGAGACGAAATTGTTACGTGCCCGACACACCTGGACACGGTCCACCCCGCTCACTGACGTCACCTGACCTTGAGTGCGACCGCTGCCACCGGCCGCAGGTCATCCCAGTTAGGAGCAAATAGCGAGCGCCGAAGCAACTCGAAATGTGCCGCCCGCTGACGACCTGCCTGATTTCGAGGCGGCTGATTGCGTCTGGAGACAGTTTCGGCGCGCCAACGACTCGATCGTTTCACGGCTGATCCACGACTTGCATAAATCTACACTGATCTGCGCAGCCTGTGGCTTCGAGTCGGCCACATTCAAGTCATTTTCGCTGCTGTCACTGCCGCTAGTGCCAACGGAGGTGGGCCGCAGTAGCCTGCACAACTGCTTGGAGCAGTACGTCCGTGGCGACCTCATAAGCGACTGGACCTGTCCCCAGTGCCGCTGTCGCCATGACGTTTACAAGAACCTTGATCTCTGGCGACTTCCATCAATCGTCATCCTGCACCTGGAGCGCTTCAGCTTCGCGGACGACACCGCGCGCAAGACGTATACGCACGTTTCCTTCCCCATGAACGGCCTCGACCTGGGTCAGCTGGCGATCGGACCGCACCCCGACACACGCGGGCTAGTGTACGATCTGTATGGGGTGGTGGAGCACCACGGCAGTCAGCGCTCTGGCCACTACACTGCCTTCTGGCTTTAACCAGCCGACGGCCAGCTGGCTCCTCTTCAACGACACGGCCGTGAAGGAGACCACGACGGCCCAAGTGAAGAATGCCTCGGCATATATACTCTTTCACGCCGCCAAGAAGGGTGCGATTTGATGCGACGCAAGGGGTCGATGTGACGTGATGCGACGTCGTTTTGAGCCTGTCATATGCTCAGTATTGATTGGTTGGATTGCATAATGTCTGTACCTATATTGGTGTGCATGGCAGAAACCTCGCTGCGTAGGGTATACCGTAGGGTAAGAACGAACTTTAACGAAGGATGACGGCATAATTTTAGTACATATAGCGCTAACTATCCGATCCACAGATTCAGTCATTGTTTGGCGAAATGTACCTGATGTGGCAAAAATATTCGTATAAGTAGAAAATTGGAAATGTTAAAGTTAACCCTTCAAATCGAAAGAAAGGATTTATTTTACCATAGGGGAAAAAATGGCATAGTATTTGTTTTAAACCAAATGGAATCCATTTATCTTTTTACTGCCAGATGCTACCAAACAAGCATTGTTTATTCCGTTGCACGGCTAGGGTACTTAGTGTTTCAAACCTCTAAAACCGTGATATTTAAGTTGTTTTGACTTCGAATAATCAACAGGGAAAAACATTAGGCTGGTGTCCGTGACATTGCTAGTATATACCTCTTAATTTCCTGCCATGCTGCTACTATCAAATCTGGGACGGTCTTAGAAACCGGAATGCGCCAGGGGCGAATCCAGGGAGGCACAGAGGACACGTGCCCTCCCCTCCAAAACGTCTGAGGGCGCGCCGAAAAGGGCCGACGAGACTGCGCGAAACGTGGTATCATGGACTCTCTAAGAGTCTGGAGGCCACGCGAAGCGTGGTCTTTATAAAGTTTAGAGCACTTAAAAGGCCATATTTTCAGATAAGGGCCACCAGGCCTTATCTGAAAGACCAAAGGGCCCCATAGACGTTCAAAAGGTCCCTGTGCAGGTCAGGCGCCTCCCCCCCCCCCCATGGGGGAAATACTAGCTGCATGCCTGAGCCCTACGCCGGTCTGATAGTGTCCTTGTTAGGTCTGAATAGGCCCTCGCTGGGTCTGAGAGAGCCCCTACGCCTGTCGGCGAGGGCCTTGACCAGTTCTGAAAGAGCCCTGGGGTCGTTTGCGAGGGTCCTGGCCGGGCCTGAGAGGCCTCTGCGCCCGCTAAGAGGGCCTTATCAAGCCTTAGAGGGACCCTACGCTGGTTTGAGAGGCCCAGTCCCAGTCCTGACTGGGCCCTACATTAGTCAGAGATGGTCCTTTCCGGGATTTAAATGGGCCTGCGTTTGTTTGAGAGGACCCTTTCCAGTCCTCAGATGGCACTAAGCCGGTCTGAGCGGTACCTTACTAGGCCTCAGAGGACCCTATACCGGACACCAGGCGAGTCATTTGGGCTAGCCTGAACATGAGGCCTGGTCTGAGCCCTCTCAGGCCTGGCAATGACCCTCTCTCTAACGGACGTAGCGCCATTCAAGTCTGGCAAGGTCCCTATCAGGCTTAGAAAGGGCCCTCTCAGGCCCACCGGTAGTAGTCTCAAAGAGACTGAGGGACCTCTCTTACCGACCTTAGGGCCATCTTACACTGGCACAGGACCCTCTCAGAATGGCTGAGGTCCCTTTCAGACCTACCAATGGTCCTCTCAGACCAGCATAGGGCGCACAAAAGTCTTGCAATGGCCCTACAAGACTGGCATACGGCCCTCTCAGGTCTGAAAAGGGCCTTTTCAGACCGGTATGTGACTCTTTCAGACCTGACGAGGGCCCTCTTATGCTTGTCAAGGGCTTCACCATACCTGAAAATACACTCTCAGACCGACTGGAGGCCCTTTCAGACCGGCAAAAACGTTCGGAGCCCCTTTCAGCTCGGGAGCCCCTTGACGTCTGATGTGACCCCCCCCCCCCCCCCTCCCCGAAAATTGTCCTGGATCCGCCCCTGACATGCCTAAAGTATGTCGATATTCCTGAAGATAAATGACGAGAATCGACGCGCCATACATGCCTTTGTTTATTTGCTACCATATTGGAAAATATTGATGCAAAATGCTCTGACATCACCAACCGTGTGACCTGAGGAGGCGAAAATGAAGAAAAAAAATGCGCTAACTTTTTGGCACTTGGCACGTACCACGTGCCATCTATTGACCCGCAAATGGTAGCATCATCTGTGCCCTGTTTTGCCGCATCGAACGGTGCCACCCGCGTCGAAATCGGCCCGGCCGTTTGGTCTCCACGTGCCAATATGCTCCGTTGGACACACACACACACACACACACACACACACACACACACACACACACACACACACACACACACACACACACACACACACACACACACACACACACACACACACACACACACACACACACACACACACACACACACACACACAACACACACACACACACACACACACACCCACCCGCCCGCCCGCACGCACGCACGCACGCACGCACGCACGCACGCACGCACGCACGCACGCACGCACGCACGCACGCACGCACGCACGCACGCACGCACGCACGCACGCACGCACGCACGCACGCACGCACGCACGCACGCACGCACGCACGCACGCACGCACGCACGCACGCACGCACGCACGCACGCACGCACGCACGCACGCACGCACGCACGCACGCACGCACGCACGCACGCACACACACACACACACACACACACACACACACACACACACACACACACACACACACACACACACACACACACACACACACACACACACACACACACACACACACACACACAAGCTCCTCCCACTTTCTGAGCGACGGCCCGGTGGAAATCTTCGAACTCTGAAAAACATGTAAACATGTTTTTCATCTTTCTACGATTTTGAACTAGAGGCTGGCAATGCGATCGGGGCATTGCCTTGGGATCAACATCGTACGATAATTCCGCAATTTGGCCCCAGCCGGCCAGGCCACCGCTGATTGGCCGTTGCGGTGACCTTAGATTGTGACGTCACCACAAGCCGCCACTGGGTGGCGGGCCTCAGTGCTGTGCGGCACAGTATCCTGCTTTGCGGCACAGTATCCACTGCCGGCCGGCACCAGCTGACAGCGGAGGCCCGCTCCGTCAAAATCGTCATTTGGTTTTACCCCCTGGAGGGTTTGTTTTGCCCCCCTCAGGATCGGCAGCCATTAATGGATTTTGGGCCGCTGTATCGCGCACGTGACCTGCGAGTATCAGGTCTGTGTCACCAACCATGCCACCTGAGGAGGCGAGAAAAAAAAATGTTGGCGCCCACTTTTTGGCACTTGGCACGTGCCATGTGCCCGAAAATGGTACCATCATCTGCCCGCCGTTTTGCCGCATCGAACGGCGCCACCTGCGTCGAAATCGCCTCAGCCGTTTGGGCTCCACGTGCCAAGATGTTCCGTTGGACACACACACACACACACACACACACACACACACACACACACACACACACACACACACACACACAAAAAAAAAAAAAGCTCCTCCCACTTTCCGAGCGAAGGCCCAGTGGAAATCTTCGAACTCAGAAAAACATGTAAACATGTTTCTCTTCCTTCTACGATTTTGAACTAGAGGCCGGCAATGCCATCGGGGCATTGCCTTGGGGTTAAAATCGTACGATAATTCCGTAGTTTAGTCCCAGCCGGCCAGGCCACCGCTAACTGGCCGTTGCGGTGACCTCAGACTGTGACGTCACCACAAGCCGCCACTGGGTGGCGTTCCTCAGTGCTGTGCGGCACAGTATCTTGCTGTGCGGCCCAGTATCCACGACCGGCCGGTACCAGCTGACGGCGGAAAATGGCTCCTTCAAAATGGTAATTTAGTTTTACCCCCTGGAGGGTTTATTTTGCCCCCTCAGGATCGGCAGTCATTAATGGATTTTGGGCCGCTGTATCGCGCACGTGACCTGCGATTATCAGGTCTGTGTCACCAACCGTGTGACCTGAGGAGACAACAAATACAAAAAAAATGTTTGCGCTTGGCACTTGGCACGTGCCACGTGACATCGATTGACCCGAAAATGGTAACATCATCTGTCCGCAGTGTTGCCAAATCGAACGGTGCCACCCGCGTCAAAATCGGACCAGCCGTTTGGGCTCCGCGTGCCAATATGCTCCGTTGGACAGACACACACACACACACACACACACACACAAACGCACACACACACAAACACACACACACACAAACAAGCTCCTCTTCCTTGCCACTTTCCGAGCGACGGCCCGGCGGAAATCTTCGAACTTAGAAAAACATGTAAACATGTTTCTCTTCTTTCTATGATTTTGAACTAGAGGCCGGCAATGCGATCGGGGCATTGCCTTGGGGTCAAAATCGTAATTTGGTTTTATCCCCCTGTAGGGTTTATTTTGCCCCTCTCAGGATCGGCAGCCATTAATGGATTTGGGGCCGCTGTATCGCGCACGTGACCTGTGAGTATCAAGTCGGTGTCACCAACCGTGGACCTGAGGAGGCGAAAAATAAAAATAAAATGTTGGCGCCAACTTTTTGGCACTTGTCACGTGCCACGTGCCATGGATATACCCGAAAGTAATACCATCATCTGTGCGCCGTTTTGCCGCATCGACCGGTGCCACCCGCGACGAAATCGGCCCAGCCGTTTGAGCTCCACGTGCCAATATGCTCCGTTGGACACACACACACACACACACACACACACACACACACACACACACACACACACACACACACACACACACACACACACACACACACACACACACACACACACACACACACACACACACACACACACACACACACACACACACACACACACACACACACACACACACACACACACACACACACACACACACACACACACACACACACACACACACACACACACACACACACACACACACACACACACACACACACACACACACACACACACACACACACACACACACACACACACACATATACATACACACATACACACACACACAAACAAGCTCCTCCCACTTTCCGAGCGACGGCCCGGTGGAAATCTTCGAACTCTGAAAACCATGTAAACATGTTTCTCATCTTTCTACGATTTTTAACTATGTAATAATTGTTTGCTATGCTTAATGCTGTTTTAATATATTGTTTAACATTCGTTTTGCATTGCAAGCGATAAAAAAATCGCATGCTATTAGTCTAATGTATTTGTTCTTGTTTGTTGAAGTTTGAGTTGATGATGCCGCCCTTTTTCTCCTTCCTTCTATATCTGGAGTTTCGTGTTCTACACCACTTCCCAACAGCACTTGTTCACTTCTCCTGCTTCTTGTCTCCCCTTCCCCGCCCGGCCGTCGCTACGTGCGGTGGCACCACTGACGTTGCCACTGGGACGCCAGTGCGCGGATCAGGGACGCTGGCTTATCACCGCCGAGTCGGGCGACCAGCGGAACTGAGTCAGACGAGTTCATGGCACTGGTCGCCAACAGAGAGACGCACTGCAGATCAGTCATGAATGGTCTGATGTTTTCGCGTTTGCAACATAGCATGTGGACCTTTTGCTTCGAAACTGGCTTCACATTAACGATAAATATTTGGGGAACCGATACCCAATTTTGTAGCCAAATATCGGTAATACCATCGCCGCTACAGGCAAAATACACTAAGGTGACACAAAACGACCACATCAATCAGGGCAACGAAAATAGCGACGACCGAACCCGAACACGGAGTCAGTGACTACTGAAACGAAGCCACGATAGTCTACTAATGAATATAACTTCATTTTCTGGTTGGTGTCTTTTGCGACATGTTGATTGTTGACTCCTCCTGGGTTGAAATTTCAGCGGCAGGTCACAGTCCTTTGGTCATTCATTGCAAACGGCCTATAACCATTCTCCCCAGAGGCGAAATCAGCCCCAGGGCTTGGCACAAACCGGTTATAAGCACGCGTCGCAGTCTGCCCCAAACCTGTCGTTGTTCGATCCAAGTTTCACCAAGGCACGGAAAGTCGCGCACGTGTGCGTGGGTGTCGGGTCGGGCCGCCGGCGCGCGGTGGCGGGACTCAGACTATCGATCTGCAGGCAGAGCAGTGGAGTGCGGCGGCTTCAGTGCCCCGGCAGACCCGGTAACCCGCATCAGACCGACACAGACCTGCTGACCCAGCGCCGCCAGCGCACAACACAGCGCCTGCTCCTCGAATCCTACATCTGCCGATAACCATTCCGTCGCTCACTGAGAGCCGAGCCTGAGCTGCCAGCGGTCGAGCTCGACTGATCTAGCACAGACCCCCCCCCCCCCCCCCCCACCTTGGCAAACAGGGAGTAACAATTAATAACAAAATAAGTGGCTTTGTACTTTATGTATGGGTGCAAACAATTGGGGAGCGAGTGTTAATAACACTAGATAACATATTTAGAGTCATCTCAAGGTTCTAACCTGGCACCACCTGATTATGGCATCAATTAAATAATATGGCAATTATTTCGCAACGTTAGCGTCGGTAATAGTTTACGTTTGACTTCAGCATAAGTAACCTATGAGCGATTTGCATAATATTTTGGGTGGATATAGGTCAGCAAGAACGGCGCTATCCGTCGGTGTAAATTTGCCGGTCAAGTTTGTGCTCGTTTTGGGTGTTACGGCGGTGGGAAGGATTAAATTGTCCAAAAATATTGCATTTCAACTTCAACGCCAAAGTATTAGTCACACAGCTTTGAGTAACACATATAATTTGAAGACGGTACCTGCGCCTGCAAAATGGTGCCCGGATCATCGTTCTACGTCGAACGGTTTCCGAGCACCAATTTAAATCCTGAATATGCCAATTTGATCATGAAAGTGGTCACAACTTTGCACGTGGCACGCAAATCGCTCTGGACGACATCTTATACGCCAGGCCAATCGATTATCTATCACATAGTGTTGCTCGCATACCGCTGCGACTCTTGGTTGCCGAGCAAGCGGCCGGGGAACCGAGAGGAACTTGCCCGTTTTTCGCGATTTCAGAATGTCGCGTTTCCCATGTTAAACGAATGGCGTACGCGCGCACGTGCCGACGCCGCACCGTCGGTTGGATCGACGCCAAAAATTGATATAACCTGTTGAATCACGAAACCCAAAAGTCCTGAAAAAAAAAATCAACCTTGAACCTCATCAGACGGTTACACAGGATCCGATTTAGGGCGTCACACCGACGGCGGCGGCGGATCTTTTAGGATTTATAATATAGAGATAGAGATAGAGATAGAGATACATCACCGGTAGTATCATGGGAAGTATGAAGATGATGTCATGAGGGTTCCACTGTCATTTTTGTCTGTTGATCAGGTTACTTTTTAGTTACCTTTAAATATGTGTGACCTATCTCTTATGGTTGACCCTCGAGGTCAGGCCAAAGGGTCAGAATGGGTAATTTTGGCTGAAATAAATATTTCCTAACATCATCTCATGTTTCAGACCTGACACCACCTGCTTATGGGTAGACTTGTAAACGATTCACGGTGAATCGACTAACAATTAAAGAATCACAGGTGAATCGATTCATTTTACGCAATCATCAATGTGAATCATGAGTTGAATCATTGGCGCTGCGTAGAATCACCAAATGAATCGATTCAAACCGATTGCACGAATATAAAAATATGAGCTTCATATTGTACGAAATAGGTACTAGGCAGGCACTGTTGGTAGTTCATGTGACGAAACCCTGCCAAGAGAGCATTAATGATGCCTGATTTAGGCTAGCATACCTAGACCTGCTATTACCTGCTATTACCATACCATACCTATTACCTGCTTTCCTACCGAGATCATAATTACCTGGGAGAAGACTGCAGTAACATTGCACACAAATACGAGTGCACTATCTGTCTATAATTGCACGTGGACCATGAATCAGAATCATAATCAGAATCAGAGTTGAATCATTGCACTGAACCGTGAATCACTGGTGAATCGATTCACTTTACGCTTAATGGTAATTTGAATCAGAATCGAATCATTGAGGTTTCACGGGAAGCACTGATGAATCGATTGATTGCAAAATGAATCGTTTATAAGTCTGCTCATGGGACAATTTGAGGCGCTGAAAGCGAATAGGTCACCAAATGGGGTCAGCTAGAGCAAAACAAGTATCATATTTCAAAATAGCGGACTAGATTAGATGAAACGCACACCCTATGATATGCTAACCTTTCTGGCTGTTCAGTGTTCACCAGTGTAATTCATCCGATTTGATTAACTCATTAATTCATCGCAATTTGCTTAATACATTGTCATGCCACGACACTCGAGTGATAAGCTAAACCAGACATCTTGCGATGTTAAAGGCTAATACAGCGCTATGATCAGTACAGGTATATTACCTGTCAGACTTGTTATTGATTCACCTTTTTTGGAAGGATTCAATCACGATTCATTTTGGAATATGAATGATTTAGTCACCGTTTGATTCATGGATAACCATTTTGAGAAATGATTCTATCCGATTCAAAGAATCAATTTTTTTGTTGATCAAATCATGTTTGACTGACCATTGAAATAGCATTGCACAGTCTTTTTTTTATTCAATCAGCCTTGTTTCTATGCGGGTTTTGATTCAATCATGATTCATGACTCAAAAAATATGGTGGTGAATCGATTCTTCTTTGATTCAAGGGATTTTGATTGAACGATTCCAATCGATTCAATCAGAGTCGAATCAATAACCAGTCTGTTACCTGTTATAGTTAGGCACGTGGTCACTTGGCCAACAACACCAGCTAGCGCTAGCGCGGTTACCAACAGCGCTTATTACCGTCCGGCCTGCCCAGATATAACGGCGAAATATCGCCATTTCTGATGGCCTTTAGTGGGCGTATTTTGTGACAGCGATATACCTAATGGGATATTCCCATACAACTTCACGAGGAAAAGTTTGTTATGTATTACATTATTTTGTTTTAGGCAGGACTCATCGTAATCTTAAATTTCCCTGATTTACGCCACGACTGTTACTATTTCCAACAGGCGTGTGCACTGATAGTGGTACAACCGCACCTCATCCGCTCAGAATCGCCTGTGTGTGTGTGTGTGTGTGCCCTGGCTTATCTGAGATAGACTGAGAGTCTATAAACCAGGCACATCGGTACACACGCACATATGTCCCCCATGCAGGTGTCTGTCAGCGCCCGCGGCGCCGCACCACTGCCCCCGTGGCATATCCGGAGGTCGGCAGCATGGGTACCAGAGCCCCTCATGGAACAGGAATCCCCACGGAACCCATGGAACGGGATGGAAACGGATGGGAATGGGGCAATTTTGGGAAATGTAACGGGTTGGAACGGGTTTGGGACAGACCATATTATTTTTTAGCACCACACAAAATGAAATATGCTGAAATGGGTAAGAATGGGTGGGAATGGGAGCCCCATCAATTATGAATTTGGATTGGAACGGGTTTGGGTCTAGCTGAATGGGCGGGAACGGGATGGGGGCTGAGAATGAGTGCCATGAAGGGCTCTAATGGATACCCCTGCAGCCCGGCTGCGGCCTGCAGCGCTCTCCGTCAGCGGCTGCGGGGGAGCCAGGGCGGGACAAACCGCCGTGCCGGCCGCCGGAGAGCGGCGTGCGAGGAGCGGTCTCGGCCGCCGTCCCTGGCGACCGGCAGACGTCGACTCTGCCGCCGCGCCGGAGACACAGCCCTCCCAGGTCCCAGGACGCCGCCTACGCGAACCCACACACCCTAATGAGATCGGACGTGTTTTCTATCGCAGCCCCCCCCCCCCCCGAGTGCCGCGCTGCTAGGCGATCGCTGCAAACAGCAATGGCTTGGCCTAGCAAAATAACGTTTTTGCGTAACGTATTCGTCTGAAGACACCAGTCCGACTAAGAGTGCTAGAAATGTCGATGCAAGTAAAGCCGCTCAGCTCACTTTATTCGAGTTGGCAACGTTCCCGGGCAGATAAAACCTGAGTTCCGCTGCCGTTGATGTTGTTCTTCTATGTAAGGTAAACTTTTAGAAAAATATAGTAGCATTTTTACATATAAAAACCTGTGCAACGTATTTGATGAAAATTAATATGACACTGAAATAAAATACATTGAATATACCTGGTACAATTACATGGATGATACAACATATAATAGGTTATAAGTTCCAATGTTGCCGTTATGGGTATCCCCATTATTTTTATAATGTGTATAGCATGACAGCAAACGCAACAAGTGGGGCGAATCAGACAGCTCCTACTTGGCAGTAAAAGCTCATATAGATCACTGTGGTGGTTAGGCTAAGGTATATACATAACGTATATTTGCACTGCGCTGCGTCAATTAAGGATCAATCACGCAGACACGCTGACAGTGATGCATTTGCCAGCAATAACGATCCTGCTCCGTGGTCTTACACACAATAATAAAAAGCTAGCCAGCAGCCGCTTTGGGCACAGGTCAAACGTCATCAATAGTGATGACGTCACAGTCGTCGGCGCATGGATGTCGCCACCCCCTTCCCCCGGTCACCTCCTCCCCTCCCCGGTCAGTTCACACTGATTAATTTTAGCCGGCAAAATCAGGCCATAGGTCACCATTGGAAAGGTGTTGAGAACTTCGAATTCCTCGTAGTTGATTTGCAAGTTTTATTCCCCTTTGCAACTCATCGCAGTTCATTTTTGTCCCCAAGGTGAAATATTATCATTCAGGTGGACTGCACTATCAGAACAAAACAACATGATAAAGAGTACAAACATGTCTACCTGAATCATTATATGGAGCTGCTTTGGCTGCTGATGTAGCGACAGGGTATCAGGTGACCTCTAGCGGGTTTCGTCCTCTCTACAGCGCACCCATCGCCACCCAGGCGACTGCTCCAGTTCTCACAGCCGGCCCTGATCAGTACACCGGCCCGGAACCTACCGCCCGGCTGGCCAGCTGTGTGTCGCTGCGTCATGCAGGCGACACCACCCCGGAATCTACCGCGACACCGCGGAATCGTGCCCCGGAATCACGCAGGCGACACCGCCCCGGAACCTACCGCGACACCGCAGAATCGTGCCCCGGAATCATACAGGCGAACCCGCCCCGGAATCTACCGCGACACCGCGGAATCGTGCCCCGGAGTCACGCAGGCGACACCACCCCGGAATCTACCGCCCGGCCTGCCAGCCATGTGTCTTTGCGTCATGGGCGCAGTGGCAAACAAAATCGACCGAAACTAACTTTTACGATAATTCTAATTTATGCTATGAAAAATAGCACGAAGAACGCATTGAGTTGCCCTAAGCCCTAAGCCGGTGGTGATGCTCGATGGTACGCGCCCTTGGCGGCACCAGGCCGGCTCGGAGCGGCGCCGCTGGAGCAATCAATAACAGGGAGGCCGCGGCCCGGCGATCGGGGGCTGTTGGCCGTCCGCGAGGCCTGCAGGTCGATACCGGGCGGCCGGCCACCGGACGCCGCCCGACTGCTGACGGCCTCATACCGACACTGACACCGTGCCGACATACCGACACTGACACCGTGCCGTGACGGCCTTATACCGACGCTGACACCGTGCCGACATACCGACACTGACACCGTGCCGTGACGGCCTCATACCGACAGTGACACCGTGCCGACATACCGACACTGACACCGTGCCGTGACGGCGACACACCGACACTGACACCGTGCCGACATACCGACACTGACACCGTGCCGAGACAGCGACACACCGACTCTGACACCGTCCCGTGACAGCGACATACCGACACTGACACCGTGCCGTGACGGCGACACACCGACACTGACACCGTGCCTACATACCGACACTGACACCGTGCCGAGACAGCGACATACCGACACTGACACTGTGCCGTGACAGCGACATACCGACAGTGACACCGTGCCGTGACGGCCTCATACCGACACTGACACCGTGCCGACATACCGACACTGACACCGTGCCGACATACCGACACTGACACCGTGCCGTGACGGCCTCATACCGACACTGACACCGTGCCGTGACGGCGACATACCGACACTGACACCGTGCCGACATACCGACACTGACACCGTGCCGTGACGGCGACATACCGACACTGACACCGTGCCGTGACAGCCACATACCGACAGTGACACCGTGCCGACATACCGACACTGACACCGTGCCGTGACAGCGACATACCGACACTGACACCGTGCCGAGACAGCGACATACCGACACTGACACCGTGCCGTGACAGCGACATACCGACACTGACACCGTGCCGTGACAGCGACATACCGACACTGACACCGTGCCGACATACCGACACTCACACCGTGCCGTGACGGCGACATACCGACACTGACACCGTGCCGTGACGGCGACATACCGACACTGACACCGTGCCGTGACAGCGACATACCGATACTGACACCGTGTCGTGACGGCCTCATACCGACACTGACACCGTGCCGAGACAGCGACATACCGACACTGACACCGTGCCGTGACGGCCTCATACCGACACTGACACCGTGTCGTGACGGCCTCATACCGACACTGACACCGTGCCGTGACGGCCTCATACCGACACTGACACCGTGCCGTGACGGCCTCATACCGACACTGACACCGTGCCGTGACAGCGACATACCGACACTGACACCGTGCCGTGACAGCGACATACCGACACTGACACCGTGCCGTGACAGCGACATACCGACACTGACACCGTGCCGACATACCGACACTGACACCGTGCCGTGACAGCGACATACCGACACTGACACCGTGCCGACATACCGACACTGACACCGTGCCGTGCCGGCCTCATACCGACACTGACACCGTGCCGACATACCGACACTGACACCGTGCCGTGACGGCCTCATACCGACACTGACACCGTGCCGTGACGGCGACATACCGACACTGACACCGTGCCGTGACAGCGACATACCGACACTGACACCGTGCCGTGACAGCGACATACCGACACTGACACCGTGCCGACATACCGACACTGACACCGTGCCGACATACCGACACTGACACCGTGCCGACATACCGACACACTGTGCCGTGACGGCCGACATACTGGCATTGACACAGGGACCGGGTGACACACGGACGATGTGACACAGGAACCGTACGACACAGGGAAGAAGACATGGCGTGGCATAACCCATAAACCATTCAGGGAAGGGGGCAAACAAGGCTAACGTGTTAAAGTTTGACCGCGCAACTTGGCTCTTAAAAATATCAGAGCCAAGTTATATAGGGCAATATTGCCCTATATACGGGTACGGACGGAATGCGACTTACCTGACCTGTTGTTCCATGCAAACCACTGCGCATCCGTCATGTTGGCTCGCACAGTCCTGTTCACTCCATTCTCATCGATCACCGTCGTAATGTTCTCAAAGCTTTTTATGCACTTCTGTGTCAACACACCCATATAAATTTGCAGTCCAACTAAGGCGAACACCGACAAGGAGAACATAGTCAATATGATGACATCTCGCAGGTTCTTCACTGATTCTATCACCGCACCCACGATTGTTTTCAAGCCTGAAACAAACAAAAACAGCAGTGTCAGGATGAAAACAGGCGCAAAGTTTGTTTACGTATGAATAACAGAATGAAAAAAATACTGAACATTCTTGTTACAACAATTTAAAAACGATGCAACAAGCTTTGCAAACATTGTATTGCAACCCCTTTTTATATCTTCGAAACTACTGGACCTATTTAACTGCAATTGTGCACGTAGGTTAGGGCATGACTATTAGTTGCTTTAGACGTGCCGAGGCATAAACCAATATGCACGCGCGCACGTGCGCCACCGTATTTCAGAGCTTGGAAACTACTGGACCTATCGAGGGGAAATTTGCATACATGCTAAGGAAGGGCTGTTAGGAGGTTTGCGCTTGGCGGAACTTTTGAGTCACTATGCACGTGTGCACTGCGCACGTGCGGACCACTATTTTCTATCTCTGAAACTACCTACCCGATTCAGCTGAACATTCCTATGCATACTAGAGTATAACCACGGTAAAACTATAGAACGTTTACTCATCATTGGGACAGTCAATGCGCACGTGTGATCCTGTACCGTTTCATATTTCAAACCTGTTTTAGCTTTACCAGAGCGCGCCCGCTCAGTCATCTCCCAAAAATGCGTGTTACTGGTAATATGTTTTGTGTGTAGGTTACTTTGAAAGTCGGCTACAGACTGCCGACGGAGAGCACTTACCGGGCACAATGGCCACCGTCTTGAGAGCACGAAGGACTCGGAACGTCCGCAAGGCAGCAAGGTTTCCCAAATTTACACCCATGGTAATGAATCTGGAGGACAGAACGTGTGCAGTGGTTAGTCGGGTGTTTAGTACTACTAGAGCTTACACAAAGGGTGTTAAACGCCATGTCAGTACTACTACTTTGACAAATCTTTTGATGACAATATGAACACATTGAAATCGCTTTTGATTTGTTATCTCGTTTAAGATGAACAATGAAATTAACGAAAAATTCAGTTTCTTGTACTGAGCAACCAAGCATGAGTATGATACTCACATGATAATAACATGATTTTAGATGTCAAAAATATTGTCATACGGCTACAATATTAAACGACACCTAACTACTCACATAATTTCGCTTTGTTTAACACTTAGCTATCACAACCTATCTGGAGGTGGCCCCGCTCGAGCCAACGCCTGATCACCACTCACGCCTAAAGATATCACAAACTTACGCTAAAGATATCACAACGAAGTCGAGCCAGTTCCAGGCGTCCCGCAGATATGTGAACGGAGCCAAAATAAAACCCCTGGCCATTAGCTTCACACCAGACTCGAACGTGTAAATGGCCGTGAACAAAACTCTGCAAGAGAGCAACAGCAACACCGTGTCAATAGATGTCAGTCAAGCAACAAACACCACAAACACTCCAAATACTGAGAAAGTATTGTACCTATACGCAATGAAGCTACGGGATGAATGGGAGCGAATAAACAAAGTTTGCATCCGGAGCGTAAGCACACACAAGAAGAGTCCAACAACACTTAAAGGAAATAGTTCACCTTCAACATGGGATTGGAACTGAAATAGCAGTTGTGTAGCCCGTGTTGAGAAATCCTTATCGGCAACTTTTCTTGGCTGAAAAGACTCTCCAGCCGAAGATATTTGACTTTTTGGCGAAGGAATGCGGCGCATATATGATATACCGTACCGTCTGAAAGTGCCAGCACTGCATGGAGCATGCGCAGACCAATAACGCACACCATAACATTAATAATTTACGACCTTCTGTCCTGAATTGGCGCGATGTAGGACCATTTTTGAAAAGAAAAAAAGAAACTATATTAAAAAATATAATAAAATCGTGTTCTAAAAATTTCCCGAAGGTGAACTATTTTTCCTTTAATCAGCGAACTGTTCCAAAAGTCAACCATGTAAGACTACACACTTGAAGTCTGCACATAACATAACCCGTTGACTAGTCATGAACAGCAGTAAGCCTAGGGATGCGATAAACAAAGCAAGCCCCGTCTTTCGACCTGCAGTGTCTGAGGTTCTGACGGTCTGTGTGGCCAGTGACACCGGACCAGCGTGACTCCTGCAGTCCGGTGACTCTCGAGGACACTCACTCGCTGGACTCGATCATCTCGCTGCTCGGCATGCACATGACGACGCAGTTGGCGATGATGGTCGTCATGATGATCAGCGAGAACATGGAGTGGGTCAGGATGTAGATGGCCGACCGCCGGATCGAGTTGAACGGATCCAGAATCCACAGCGCTGAGGAGGCACTGAACCGATATATATCGAGCCCTTTGTTCACCACCACGAACGTCTGTAACACACGCGAGAAGCGGTCAGGTCAGGTGGATAGGGACGTCTGTAACACACGCGAGAGAGCGGTCAGGTCAGGTGGATAGGGACGTCGAAAGGGCCCCTTAGAAGGCTGGAAGGCCCCTAGACTTACCAAAGGGCCCCTGGGAAGTTCAAAGGGCCCCTGTGCAGGTCGGAGGACCCCCTGACCAGACCTTCCATCCGTTCTTCTGGACCCTTTCAACGCTCGGGAATAGGGCTCTTTCAACGCTCGGGAAGGGGGCCTTTTCGAGGCGCCGCCCCTCCCCCCCCCCCCCTTGGGTGAAATCCTGGCTACGTGCCTGAACTTATTTAGGTTTTACGAGCATCTGTATTATCTATATATATACGAATAAATCGATGGATAATCCTAATATTTGTATAGAAAATGATTCACTCAAATGACCTGTAACTGAAAATTCATGAAATATGCATTTTTCACTAACAAAATATATAAAAATGTCGTGCGAAATAGCCCTATATTTTGCGCATGATAAAAAATAACTAAATAAACATAAACGTTCCATTTAATATATAGTAGCTTCCATTATATCAGGATAAGCATTGGGACTTCCATAGGAGAATTGGGACACGTGTCGGTGTCCCAATTCTCTTGTAGTGATGAAAAATAACAAAACAAAATACCTGTCATTTGTCATTTATTTAAATCATTTGTGAACATTACTGGCAACAAAGGGACCTTGAATGCTTAAGACATACAGAGTTTAAGTTTATTTCGGCTTTGATGTGAGTGACTCACACAGATTAGATATATCCTTGAAAATATAGTTTTTCGGCGCTCACTTCGCCCAGCACTGGCGAAGGACCATTAATAGTTTGCAACTCTGTCTCACATATCAATATTGTTTTTAGAACATTAGAAGTGACCTATCAATGCCCACCTGTATAATATTGTCATGCCCGTACTCTCCTGTTTCCAATTCTCCCAATCTCCCTTAATTCGTGTTGTGACGCTGCCATGAATACGCCATGTCCGAAGGGTTTCCTCAGTCCTTCATTCCCCGAGTCTGCATTCTACAAGATAGCACATATTGACTTTGCATATAGGTTTAGCTTGACTCAGGTGCGTCGCCACACAATTTTGAGTGGGGGAGGGGGAGTGGGAGGGTGGGGGGGGGGCAGCCAGGTGTTTGGCCCCCACCTCAGGACTACTGTTAAAATCCTGCTAATCTTGGGGAGGGTCCGGCCCCCCCAGCCTCCCCCTCCTGGTGGCGACGCCCTTAGCTTGACCGACGGCATGCACTCGAGCATTCCATTGACTTTTGCGCAGTGAAACTGAAATGCATTGGTCAAGGTCATATATCACCGCATTGCCAGTAAGTTCCAAAGCGACCCGAAAACGCTGCATTTCAAAACTTCAATACCATAATTTAATGACATTAACGTTGTTGTGCGCAACTTTCTAAGCACATGCAGTGAGTAGTTGCAAAATATGACTCTGAAAACCTTGGCTATACGGTCGGGTCGGGCCCCTTATGTGTATATTTTTGCTCTTAGTTGACGGAACACCTCGTTCGGTAATCAGAAATGTCAATGCATAGATAAAGCAGCAAACATGCCATCTGGTTCATCAATTTATTTTTTCAATATTAGTTCACATCGATTAACGCTAATCTTGCTGGCCAGCGTTCGTCAACAGAGGCCACCTGGAGTGTTCAGCTGTTTCCAGCGCCGGTTCCTAAGAGACGGCCATGACTGGTCGATACCGGGATCGATCAGCGAGGAAAGGGGGCATGTCATTCGAAATAGTGATCAATCAACAGAATCTGGCCCCGATCCAGGCTCACGCCGGTCGCGAGCAACCCTGAGACTTCACCGGGACGCAGTGAACCGCACAGCCAGACTGACGCTCTGTCCCGACCGGAGAACCCTCTCTCGGACTGTGACCGCCACGAACCGCACCGCTAACCCCAACGGCTAACTCCACCAAGGTACCAGCACCGCTAACCCCAACGGCTAACTCCACCAAGGTACCAGCACCGCTAACTCCAACGGCTAACTCCACCAAGGTACCAGCACCGCTAACCCCAACGGCTAACTCCACCGAGGTACCAGCACCGCTAACCCCAACGGCTAACTCCACCAAGGTACCAGCACCGCTAACTCCAACGGCTAACTCCACCGAGGTACCAGCACCGCTAACTCCAACGGCTAACTCCACCAAGGTACCAGCTCCGCTAACTCCAACGGCTAACTCCACCAAGGTACCACCTCCAAGGGCGTGGCCAGGGTGGCGGGGATGAGCATCTAACTAGGTGACCATATGATGGGAAAAACAGCTGACCAGCAGACCAGCAGACCAGCGGACCAGCAGACCAGCAGACCAGCGGACCAGCGGACCAGCAGACCAGCAGACCAGCGGACCAGCGGACCGGCGGACCAGCGGACCAGCGGAGGTGGCGCATTACCCAGTCGGTCGGCCAGCTGCGTCCGCCGCCACTAATTATTGCGGACGGCAGCGCTCGGACGACGCTCCGGCGCACAGTGGGCGAGAACGGCCTTGTAGCGCGACACGGAGTTTCTGATTCAATTTACGGCATCGGTTTGAGCATGTAGCATATCAATCGATAGCTGATGAATCAAGGAGCTATAAAATATGCACTTTCTTGTATCTGGGTTTAACCCGACATTGACCGGGGGGGGGGGATATTGACCCCCCCCCCCCCAGTTATCTCGAGAGCCAATGATTGCAGCGAGACGCCGAAGGCGGCATTCGAAAGCTATCAATGAGTTGCATCTAATAAATACTCGAAATTGTAGAATTGAGGTCACATATTAGGTCACAGTCGGGTCAAAGGTCAAAATCGAGGTATTTGAGTTTATGGGCCAGTTTAAGGTAAAAACTTGAAATTGATAAATATAAATACAAATGGCATGTTTCTAGACCGTCTTTGTCTCAGAAATACAGTGCTGGTATTTATTTGTCTGAATTTGGTCAATAAAAGCACACAAAAACGAAAATTCCAAAATATGACGTCATGAGTTACTCTTACTTAGGGAGACATAAGTCAGTCCAAAACAAATATATTGCTTTGAAATTTAGTTTGGGTATTGGCCATATGTAGTTCTCCAACATTTATTTCTATTTTTTTGAAAATGTTTTAAAGTTTTATTTTGAGGGCAGCTTATTAAACAAAATATTTTTTCTTCATTTTTGGGGGTAAAAAAACAAAAGTTTTACAAATCCGAGATAGGCATTTTGTAGCCCTTGTCATTTACTATCTTCGGACTTTTTAATTGCATTTATCTTAAAAAGGCTTTTGTACGGCCAGTTAACTAGGGATAGCAGAGATCCATCCGGGCATTGTAATGGCGCAGAGTTAATAGTGATGTACACTATAAAATAAGCTCGATAATAAAAAAGCGCAAATATGCGCAAAGTTTCTTTTTTTAGACACAAAGTATAAACCCTAACGAGGTATAAAAATGCTTCATCAAAGCGGAGAACCGCGGAATACAAATTGTAGGCCTAACTCAATTTTTAATTATGTTGGCCAGCTACGTCAAATAATATACCTCACTTAATGTTAGAATATAAAGTTGCTCATTCGCATAAAAAGGTCATATTTAGGTATATCGGACTGCTGATGATCTGTACTTTCAATAAAAATACCACAAAGCCTCTACGAAGCGTTCTTCGCCTCCCAAATGAGCATATATCCATGCGATGAGAATGAGACGCGCCATAGCAATATCGGCCGCTTAACAATAGTGTATGTTTGAAGACATGGTGCATAAAAATAAGAAAATTTATTGGCAAATAGATGCTATACTTTCATGCTATGGACATTTTGCTTGAAAATGAGCCGTATGAAATAGTCATTTTTGAAATTGTATGTCTCCCTATGTCGCGCTAGCAGGCCGTTCTCGCCCACTGTGCGGCGGCCGCCGGCCGGCATCAATGTTTGATGATTTTCGTCAAACAACAATCGAACGCCGCAACTCAATATTTCCATGGCAACCGCGAAACAGAGTTGTGAAAATGGGCATTATTCAGCTGGGAGTGCCCGCCGGCGAGCACATGGTCCCGAACTGAAGTGAACCAATGATACCGCGCCAGATAAACTCAGCTGAGAATAGCTATCATATCATGTCCAGTTTGAAGCTAGTCGTTTCATCAGCGGGACTGTATTTGCATGTGAAAAACAAACGAATATAACACGTCCGAACACATTTCCTTGTCATTTTGCATTATTGGATTAAAGAATTATTCGCCCACGCTTTCATTTACGTTTTCGTTTAGGTGTATAAAGACATAAAGACACGGAGAATATAAGGCAGCGCACAATGGTACGTAAAGACATATGTATAAGGCGAGTCTTGTTTACGCTGATTTGGATCTTTTCTTCAACATTATTTTAGCCTAATTTGTATTGTAATATATTAGAACAAAAACAAAGCTTTCAATTAATAATTTGCCACAATTTGGCGTTCTACGACAACATATAATGAATAAGCATGTTTGAAACTTGACGGAATAGGCATGCTGCTTGCCATAATGTTTACAGGCGTAGGTCAATCGGCCTTGTCTTATTATGCTAACCCGGCTGCTACCAATCATTGTGTATGGTCCGGGATGTACCACTACCAGGGTCTTCTGACATTCGGAGCACCGTAGTGACGTCATGGAGCTTGTTCAGCAGTCACGTATGGTGGTGTGCCGGTGGGCAGCTACTCGCCGCTGTACCAATATAACCCCCCAATCAGCTGGATATCCGCGGTCGGCCGCTGGATATGAGATGGTCGCCGCGCCGTCTGCCCGTCCCTTGTCTGTCTGTCTGTCTGTCTGTCTGTCCATCCGTCTCTTGTTTGCTTCCCAACGCCGCCGAAAATCGGACCAATTTACCAGTTGTGACGACCGGCTGTGCTGACTGTCAGCCAGGTGCTCAATTGCACCAATTAACGCGGATATGTGCGGAATAACAGCAGGTGTTCGCCTCATTTAACAAGAGGAGGGATTAGTGCGAGGGTCGCTGTGGAGCAAAGACGGCTGAAGGTGTTAATTTATATTTGTAGTACTTATAGGGACACCTAGTATAAATTGCAGATATAAAAACCAAACTGTATCATACTGCAGCTGCCAACTTAAACCAGCTGTCCTGTGCTGGCTGTGCTGTGCTGGCTGTCCTGTGCTGGCTGTCCTGTGCTGGCTGTGCTGTGCTGGCTGTCCTGTGCTGGATGTTCTGTGCTGGCTGTGCTGTGCTGGCTGTCCTGTGCTGGTTGTCCTGTGCTGGCTGTCCTGTACTGGCTGTCCTGTGCTGGCTGTGCTGTGCTGGCTGTCCTGTGATGGCTGTCCTGTGATGGCTGTCCTGTGATGGCTGTCCTGTGATGGCTGTCCTGTGCTGGCTGTCCTGTGCTGGCTGTCCTGTGCTGGCTGTCCTGTGCTAGCTGTCCTGTGCTGGCTGTCCTGTGTTGGCTGTCCTGTGATGGCTGTCCTGTGCTGGCTGTCCTGTGATGGCTGTCCTGTGATGGCTGTCCTGTGCTGGCTGTCCTGTGATGGCTGTCCTGTGCTGTCTGTCCTGTGCTGGCTGTCCTGTGATGGCTGTGCTGTGCTGCGATGTCTGTCATGTGCTGGCTGCTGTGTTGTGCTGGCTTCTGTCCTGTGCTGTCTGTTGTCCTGTGATGGCTGTCCTGTGCTGGCTGCTGTCCTGTGCTGGCTGCTGTCTTGTGCTGGCTGCTGTGCTGTGCTGGCTGCTGTCCTATGCTGTCATGTGTGTCCTGTGCTGGCTGCTGTCCTGTGCTGGATGTCCTGTGCTGGCTGTCCTGTGCTGGCTGTCCTGTGCTGGCTGTCCTGTGCTGGCTGTCCTGTGCTGGCTGTCCTGTGATGGCTGTCCTATGCTGGCTGCTGTGCTGTGCTGGCAGCTGTGCTGTGCTGGCAGCTGTCCTATACTGTCATGTGTGCCCTGTGCGGGCTGCTGTCCTGTGCTGGATGTCCTGTGCTGGCTGTCCTGTGCTGGCTGTCCTGTGATGGCTGTCCTGTGCTGGCTGTCCTGTGATGGCTGTCCTGTGATGGCTGTCCTATGCTGGCTGCTGTGCTGTGCTGGCAGCTGTGCTGTGCTGGCTGCTGTGCTGTGCTGGCTGCTGTGCTGTGCTGGCTGCTGTTCTGTGCTGGCTGCTGTTCTGTGCTGCCTGCTGTCCTGTGCTGCCTGCTGTCCTGTGCTGCCTGCTGTCCTGTGCTGGCTGCTGTCCTGGACCGGTCGCGTTCCAGGCACGGACGCCCGCCGGCCCACCGATTGACTATAACAGCCGACGGTCGCCGGCCCTGCAGTTGGCGTCGGCCTGTTTTGGTGGGCGGCGATCGAAGTTGCCGCCAGGGGGCAGGGCGGAGCGGGCGGGGTAGGGCGGGGTGGGCGGGGTGGGTCGTCCGGCTCAGGTCAGACCCATCGCCACAGCCCGGCACACATCAGGCTAGGAGGTTGACACGCGAGTTGCTTAGGAGGGCCCAATATAACAGCTATCAAATCATGGATAGGTAACCTTTTATATATGAGATGGTTATGTTTGCCATAATGATGAAGTGAATATATACAGGGATGATCAATAACATGGCAATATTTTTTATGTAAACAATGGTCGCAATTAAAGAATCGAGCTTTCGTTGTTACAACATCTTCAAGATTCATGCATCTTGAAGATGTTGTAACAACGAAAGCTCCATTCTTTAATTGCGGCTATTGTTTACATTAAAAAAATATATTGTCATGTTATTGATCATCCCTGTATCTATTCGCTATCAAATCAGTTCGCATTAAAACGCCGAGTTCCTTCTTGCGGCGTAACATAAGCATTATTAGAGTCAGTTGTATGCATCTTAATTCTAATTTGCTTCATGGAACTATTTCGAATGTTACTTTCCATGCAACATTGCACATTTTCCCTGCTTTGTGACAGTGTGGAGCCGGCCAGCGAGAGGCGGTGGTCGCGGCGGGGGTTACTGTCAGCCGCCAGACTGCAGCAAATTCACTTAACATGCCGCCAATGATAAATGTGTTTGGCAATAAGTTACTGAGATAAATCGTGGTCGTCTTCTGTGGGTTCTGCGAGGTGCGCGGCACCGAATGCGGTGATTGAGGAGGTCCTGAGGCCGCCACCACTGGCAGAGGAGGAGGAGGGAGGAGGAGGAGGAGGAGGGGGAGGACGACACCTGGATCCCGCCGCCGACTGATCTGAGCAGCAGGCGGCACCGGAGAAGCCGGCAGGAATCGGAGCTGGAGACGGGCCGGCAATGCCGCACATCATAGTCACCCCCCACTATACCAGTGCGTGGTTCTCAGCGTCAAGGGTATGGTTACCCTACTTTGATGACCAGAATGATTCGTTACCTCCTACCCGAATGCGCAGACCGAAGTTCTCCGTTTCAAGCCATGCGGCACAGCATAACTTCCCAGGCGTTTACTACTAGCGCCATCTAGGGACAGGAATATAAGTGAACATGTGCTGCTGCTTTTAGTCTAAAGCATGGTTCTCAGCGAATACCACATAAACCTAGCACACAAAGCTGAGCATCATTCAGCGTAATTGGTTCTGGTGCATTGCTGAATAAATGCATTGCATTTTGCGCCATCATCAAACAAATCAACTATAATGTATCACTCAGCTGCTCCATTCCCATGACCCCTGGCCGAAACTCCATTGCCCCAAGTGGGGTAATTACTCCCTATTTGATAATAACTGCACTATACAGCATTACAGTTAATCAAGAAAGGATATAGTCGCTTTCAGAAAATATGTAAGCTATTTCAAAATGCGCATACTCGACGTTTTCCAGCAAATCTGAATTAATATTGTTCATCCCGTGTTTTTGTTTTCGCTTCTGCCTTTCGACGCTCATTCGACGAGTCTTTAATTTTGGGATTTCATAGAACTAAGCATTATATTTCTATCATTCCGTGAGCAGACTGGTTATTGATTCAACTGTTTGGGAACGATTCAATCATTATTCATTTTGGAATCTGAATTATTAAATCACCGTTCGATTCACGGCGAAATTTTTGAGAACTGATTCTTTCCGATTAAAAGAATCGAAACAAATATTTTAATCGATTCACATTTGATTCAACATTTAAATATATGTGGTGAATTTATGTCAAATGAATACAAATGGAAGCATACATACATACGATCATTAAAACATTGTTACATCAATACTATTTAAATATGAATGAATGTAGCCACTGGTACTGCATATATCTGCACAATTTACCAATGTACTTTAATCGTTAAATCTTTTGATTCAATCAGTCTTGATTTGATGCGGGCTTTGATTCAATCACGATTCATGAATCAAAAGATCTGGTGGTGAATCAATTTTGTTTTATTCAAGAAATTTTGATTGAACGATTCCAATAGATTCAATCAGTGTTGAATAAATAGCCAGTCTGCCCGTAAGAATGAAATTAAGAATGAGTCGAAATTTGTACGGCTACCTAATTGTCGTTCACGTCAAAGGTCCGCCCCTGTAGCTCAGTTGGGAGAGCGCTGGGCTTCTGACCTCACCCGGTAGTGGCAGCCCGGGTTCGAGTCGCTTCGGCGCTCGCTATTTGCCCCTGACTGGGATGGCCTGTGGCCGGTGGCAGCGGTCGCACTCAAGGTTAGATGACGTCAGAGGGTGGGGCGGACCGTGTCCAGGTATGTCGGGCACGTAAAATTTTCGCTTCTAAATTCTGCCGGACGCCAGGAATTGCTTGATCGGGTGGTGGGGTCAGGGCCTGCGCAACAAGCTATGCTTAGCGCGGGGCCTGACCTCGGAAATCCATCCATTCAAAAACATTAGGACTAAATTTATTTTTAAAAAAAAGTTAACTAAGCGCTCACCAGGCATTCATTAGTGACAGGCAATTAATGAGACTGTATGGCTGCCTCAGTCATCACTCCTTTTTTCTGGAAAAACAAGTGGCAATAGCTGTCTTCCAATCTCAAACAGGTCCTGGGCTCTACATATACCTAGCCTGTTTGCTGCTCTAGGAGTATTGAAGCTTGTAGCCACTGCAGGCTTGTCTCTTCGTAGCTCAGTCGTATACATTGGGTACGGTAGCAAAATGCATCGGTCGCCTGGTGATTATGGATTGCAACGCTTGTTATCCTCGTGTTTTCGAGTGCAATATGGCCGTCTGTTTCGTCGGTAAGGGTTGGATGGGGTTACCATGTTTGTCTCACCCATTATTCATAACAGAACGGGTCACAGTGGCTGCCTCACCCGTTGGTTGTGTTAGAGGGGGTCGGGTCACAGTGGCTGCTTCACTTGTTGGTTGTGGTAGAGGGGGTCGGGTCACAGTGGCTGCTTCACCCGTTGGTTGTGGTAGAAGGGGGCGGATCACAGTGGCTGCCTCACCCGTTGGTTGTGGTAGAAGGGGGCGGGTCACAGTGGCTGCCTCACCCGTTAGTTGTGGTAGAAGGGGTCGGGTCACAGTTGTTTCCTCACTCATTGGTTGTGGTAGAGGGGATCGGGTCACAGTGGCTGCCTCACCCGTTGGTTGTGGTAGAAGGGGTCGATATCCTCGATGGGGACGCCGATCAGCTCGGGTGGAAAGTCCGGCTTGATCCGCATGGGAAGATTGTTGCCGGCCTCCAGCAGCGGATCCGGCTGCGGGCCGTCATCTTCATCCTCGTCCTGGTACGTCACCTGTGACGTCAGCAGTACCAGGTCAGTCACCAGCTTCCTCGTCCTGGTACACCACCTGTGACGTCAGCAATGTCAGGTCAGTCACCAGCTTCCTCGTCCTGGTACACCACCTGTGAAGTCAGCAATGCAAGGTCAGTCACCAGCTTCCTCGTCCTGGTACAGCACCTGTGACGTCAGCAATGCCAGGTCAGTCACCAGCTTCCTCGTCCTGGTACCGCACCTGAGGAAAATATGTCCGGACATCGGTATGCCAACTCTCCGCCGCACTTCTACCGCCCGCCCGCCCGCCCACCACCAGAGGGTTTGGAGAATTGGCGGCGTCCTGGTGGCTCGTCATGTGACCGCGGTACTGACTATCTGAGTTGTCTGATGTAGTGACTGATGTAGTGACTGATGTAGTGACTGATGTTTGACCTGCATGACGGTTCCATGAGACGGACTGGGTTCGTTTGCTAGGTTGTCTGGCACAGGGTAGTAGGACAGTCGTGCTACCGTTGGACATAAACAATACACAGTCATACAGTCACAAACCGGGCAACATGATCAGCAAGATTGTTCTCCCGACAAGCGGTGTTTACGTGACAATCACCTTTAAATCAGGGGCACTTACTAATCAAATTGAGCAGGTGTTAGTTCCTATAATTCACAGCGGCGGTATAGTTGTCAACAGTCTCACCTGTTCATAGTGGAGTAGGTACCTGTTTGTCAGATCATGGCTTTCGTTAAAAAATGTTCAGGTGAAACTACTTCATTTTGCATTTGCATATAAATAATACCGTGGGGATGTTGGAATAACATCATAAAAACAGTTACAGCGCAACACAGTCTTGAAATGAGGCTAGTTATGTAAGGCTAGTCTAATCCAATGCAATGGACACTTCAAGTGTTCTTTTCGTAAAATATTACATACAGTGTAACGTAATTTCCTGCAAGACGATTTGTGGCATAAGAATCCATTTTCAAACCATGAATTACATTACTAGTTATCTTTAAGACTCAACCATACAAAACTAGCCCATTAGCAGAGTTTGTCTGAAATCCTTTCCAAGAGCATGCTCTCGATCTATCAGTGCACTGGCTGCCAAAGCCTCTAGTTGACTGCGCCGTCTAAGCCAAGCAGAGCCGAATCGCATAGTGCCGGCTACCATGCAGCTACATCCAGGGTGGCAGGTGTCTAGTGTCTAGTGTCTAGTGTATAGTGTCTAGTGTCCAGTGTCCAGTGTCCAGTGTCCAGTGTCTAGTGTCCAGTGTCTAGTGTCCAGTGTCTAGTGTCCAGTGTCTAGTGTCCAGTGTCCAGTGTCTAGTGTCCAGTGTCTAGTATCCAGTGTCTAGTGTCCAGTGTCTAGTGTCCAGTGTCTAGTGTCCAGTGTCCAGTGCCCAGTGTCTAGTGTCCAGTGTCTAGTGTCTAGTGTCTAGTGTCCAGTGTCCAGTGTCCAGTGTCCAGTGTCTAGTGTCCAGTGTCCAGTGTCCAGTGTCCAGTGTCCAGTGTACAGTGTCTAGTGTCCAGTGTCTAGTGTCCAGTGTCTAGTGTCCAGTGTCTAGTGTCCAGTGTCCAGAGTACAGTGTCCAGTGTCTAGTGTCTAGTGTCCAGTGTCCAAGTGTCCAGTGTTCAGTGTCTAGTGTCCAGTGTCTAGTGTCCAGTGTCTAGTGTCCAGTGTCCAGTGTCTAGTGTCCAGTGTCTAGTGTCCAGTGTCTAGTGTCCAGTGTCTAGTGTCCAGTGTCTAGTGTCAAGTGTCTAGTGTCCAGTGTCTAGTGTCCAGTGTCTAGTGTCCAGTGTCTAGTGTCCAGTGTCTAGTGTCCAGTGTCTAGTGTCCAGTGTCTAGTGTCTAGTGTCTAGTGTCCAGTGTCTAGTGTCCAGTGTCCAGTGTCTAGTGTCCAGTGCCTAGTGTCCAGTGTCTAGTGTCTAGTGTCCAGTGTCCAGTGTCCAGTGTCCAGTGTCTAGTGTCCAGTGTCTAGTGTCCAGTGCCTAGTGTCAAGTGTCCAGTGTCTAGTGTCCAGTGTCTAGTGTATAGTGTCCAGTGTCCAGTGTCCAGTGTCTAGTGTACAGTGCCTAGTGTCCAGTGTCCAGTGTCTAGTGTCCAGTGTCTAGTGTCTAGTGTCTAGTATCCAGTGCCCAGTGCCCAGTGTCCAGTGTCCAGTGTCTAGTGTCCAGTGTCTAGTGTCCAATGCCTAGTGGCCAGTGTCCAGTGTCTAGTGTCCAGTGTCCAGTGTCCAGTGTCTAGTGTCCAGTGCCTAGTGTCCAGTGCCCAGTGTCTAGTGTCCAGTGTCTAGTGTCCAGTGTCCAGTGTCCAGTGTCCAGTGTCTAGTGTCCAGTGTCTAGTGTCCAGTGTCTAGTGTCTAGTGTCCAGTGTCTAGTGTCCAGTGTCTAGTGTCCAGTGTCCAGTGTCCAGTGTCTAGTGTCCAGTGTCTAGTGTCCAGTGTCTAGTGTCCAGTGTCTAGTGTACAGTGTCTAGTGTCCAGTGTATAGTGTCCAGTGTCTAGTGTCCAGTGTCTAGTGTCCAGTGTCCAGTGTCTAGTGTCCAGTGTCTAGTGTCCAGTGTCCAGTGTCCAGTGTCTAGTGTCCAGTGTTTAGTGTCCAGTGTCCAGTGTCCAGTGTCTAGTGTCCAGTGTCTAGTGTCCAGTGTCTAGTGTCCAGTGTCTAGTGTCCAGTGCCTAGTGTCCAGTGTTTAGTGTCCAGTGTCCAGTGTCTAGTGTCCAGTGTCTAGTGTCCAGTGTCTAGTGTCCAGTGTCTAGTGTCCAGTGTCTAGTGTCCAGTGCCTAGTGTCCAGTGTCTAGTGTCCAGTGTCTAGTGGCCAGTGTCTAGTGTCCATTGTCTAGTGTCCAGTGTCTAGTGTCCAGTGGCTAGCGTCCAGTGTCTAGCGTCCAGTGTCTAGTATCCAGTGTCTAGTGTCCAGTGTCTAGTGTCCATTGTCTAGTGTCCAGTGTCTAGTGACCAGTGTCTAGTGTCCAGTGTCTAGTGTCCAGTGTCTAGTGTCCAGTGTCTAGTGTCCAGTGTCTAGTGTCAAGTGTCTAGTGTCCAGTGGCTAGTGTCCAGTGTCTAGTGTCCAGTGTCTAGTGTCCAGTGTCTAGTGTCCAGTGTCCAGTGTCTAGTGTCCAGTGTCTAGTGTCCAGTGTCTAGTGTCCAGTGTCTAGTGTCCAGTGTATAGTGCCCAGTATCCAGTGTCTAGTGTCCAGTGTCTAGTGTCCAGTGTCTATTGTACAGTGTCTAGTGTCCAGTGTCCAGTATCCAGTGTCTAGTGGCCAGTGTCTAGTGTCCAGTGTCTATTGTACAGTGTCTAGTGTCCAGTGTCCAGTGTCCAGTGTCTAGTGTCCAGTGTCTAGTGTCCAGTGTCAAGTGTCCAGTGTCTAGTGTCCAGTGTCTAGTGTCCAGTGTCTAGTGTCCAGTGTCTAGTGTCCAGTGTCTAGTGTCCAGTGTCTAGTATCCAGTGTCTAGTGTCCAGTGTCTAGTGTCTAGTGTCTAGTGTCCAGTGCCTAGTGTCCAGTGCATGCTGGACATGAGGCAGGTGACTGTGCACAGCATGCCTATTGCCCAGCACAGACATCCTGCGGCAGGCATGCCATG
>JAXIVJ010001004.1:95000-105000 GCA_036785665.1 Chirona hameri
AATTGGGCCTGGCACACAAAAGGTCACAGGTCAACGAAAGCCATGCGACATATGTTGTATGGGTAATTTTACACGTATAATTCGATAGTAGCAGCCATTTTCACAACCTGACCCCATATAATTAATGGCCCTCAGGTCAAGCTCAGGTCTGAGTAAGGACAAAATTTGAAATTGATTAATCTAAATACAAAGGCATGTGTATGGACCATTTTTTTCTCAGAAATACAGCGGTGGTATTTATTTGTCTGTATCTGGTCAGTAAAAGACAAAAAACGTAACTTAAAAAATGACGTCATGAGTTACTTATACTTAGGGAGCCATAATTGTCAAAAATAAAGATATTGCTTTGAAATTTTGTTTGGGTATCGTCCATACTTGGTTCTCAAACACATATTCCGTTTTTGTTTAAGTATCTTCCACAAAACAAATACGGAAAAAGTTTTTGAATTTTTGGGGGTCAAAAACCCAACATTTTGCAAATACGAGATGAACATTTTGAAGAGACTATCATTTCCTTTCTTTTGAAGTTTTGCAATGGTAATTTTCATCAAAATTCTATTTTCTTCGAATTTGCAAACATGTATCTTTTTCCACCAAAAATGGCATGAAATGACGTCCTTAAAGCGTTATTATCTTCCAAAGTGATACATCAATTTCAGTGAAATTTCGTGAGAAGACGTAGTATTGATGCAGAATAAAGTACTGAAAGTTTGACGTCCCTATCGTTGATAGTGTTCAAGTTATTGAGAAAATCCGGGAGGGGAGGGGGTAAAACTCACCCCCCACCCCGCGGGGCGCGGGTTAAGGCTTAATCTGATAACGCCGGTGAGCAGAAAGAAAACAAATGTTTTGCTGACATACGCCATTATGACTTTGTTATATTTCCTAGGCAAAGTCTTCCATTGCCAGGAAGTATAGATTGAATAACTAAGACAGCCCTGATAAATTAGAAGGTATGTACACCTAACATTATTCGAGAAATGTCCCAAGAGCAGTGTTAGAGTCGTTAATGATGCTGCAATGGCCATTGTCTTGAAGATGTGCAGAAGTGCAATGGTATTGCCAACTTCAGAAATGTCATTGAAAACACATTTTGAAGGGAATAAGTTACCTACTGTAACCAACATACCGCTTGAGACCTTAATAATCGCTGATAACTTTGAAGTGCACCAGCTCGCATGGACCAATTTCTTGCAGTGGACGCTTTAAACCATCTGGTCACTTTG
The DNA here is from genome assembly GCA_036785665.1 of Chirona hameri. NCBI lineage: Eukaryota > Metazoa > Arthropoda > Thecostraca > Balanomorpha > Balanidae > Chirona > Chirona hameri. Next base: position 96,227 of record JAXIVJ010001004.1, read on the forward strand.
TACGCTGATTGATTAGCATCAAAGGTGCGCGCAGTGGCTTGTGAGAACTGAAAAGCATGAAATTCAGTTAACATTTTCAAAACAGTTCAACTGATGACATGTACACACTTGCTGCGATAAATATCAAATATAATTAAATAATGCGCCGTAGGTAAACGCTGCTGTCGCACTTACCCATTTAAAGTTCGTGCTCTTCATACAATATATTCATCTTCACTCAGAAACAGACGTCAAACCTGGAACAACAGAGATTGGAATCAGTCGGTCGGATGACATCAGTTTACCTGAGATGACACTCAAACGTAACCAGTGTGTGTGTGTGTGTGTGTGTGTGTGTGTGTGTGTGTGTGTGTGTGTGTGTGTGTGTGTGTGTGTGTGTGTGTGTGTGTGTGTGTGTGTGTGTGTGTGTGTGTGTGTGTGTGTGTGTGTGTGTGTGTGTGTATGTGTGTGTGTGTGTGTGTGTGTGTGTGTGTATGTGTGTGTGTGTGTGTGTGTGTGTGTGTGTGTGTGTGTGTGTGTGTGTGTGTGTGTATGTGTGTGTGTGTGTGTGTGTGTGTGTGTGTGTGTGTGTGTATGTGTGTGTGTGTGTGTGTGTGTGTGTGTGTGTGTGTGTGTGTGTATGTGTGTGCATGAGTGTATGTGTGTGTGTGTGTGTGTGTGTGTGTGTGTGTGTGTGTGTGTGTGTGTGTGTGTGTGTGTGTGTGTGTGTGTGTGTGTGTGTGTGTGTGTGTGTCTGTGTGTGTGTGTGTGTGTGTATGTGTGTGTGTGTGTGTGTGTGTGTGTGTGTGTGTGTGTGTGTGTGTGTGTGTGTGTGTGTGTGTGTGTGTGTGTGTCCGAAGACAAATAAACCCTCCCTACGGACGGCATGGACGGAAGGCCGGTTAGCTCAGTTGGTTAGAGCGTTGTATTATAGCGTTGTCTTATAACACAGGAACTGTCTACCCACATCTACGGTGCTCACCAATATCGTGTGTCGACCCACATCCACGGCGCTCGCCAATACACGCCAACACGACACTAATGGTCAGCTCAGTCATGACCTTTGCGACGGGCGCTGAATAATGCAGCAATTATTAGAGCCGCGCCGGCCGGCTCTATTCTAAGAATGTGGTCGAGGCCGTGTGAGTGGCTCAGGAAGGCGTTTGTCAGCGCCGTCCTGCCGCGCCAGACTGTCCAACTGTCCAATGTCCAGTCCTACAGGCACGCCGGACTGTCCAGTTCCCCAGGCACGCCTGTGGCCCGGTCGGCGGGTCGGGCGGCTCTATCGCAATGCGGCTGGAGCGTGGCGGCGGCCGGCCGGGCCGGTCGATAGGAGCGCCCGGTCGAGCCGCCGCCCGCCACCCGCCGCCCGCCGCCCAGCCGGCCGCCCGGCGGACGGCGGCGGACCGGCACGGGCGACCGCCGCCCCTGCCGCTGCCCCTGCCGCCGCCCCTTCTGCCGGGCCGCAGTCGCCGCCGCCCTTTGTCAATTCATGGCAAACACCTGCCGGGAACACAGCCACCGGAGGCACCGAGGAGAGGCAGAATGGACAGAACGCAGGCCAGATAGATTGTTTGGCAAGGCTCAGTGAATAGTTCCCTCGGCTGGGAACTGAGCCGTCCCAGAGCTGCTGAGAATGCGGCTATGTCTGGTGCTGTATCACACACAGATCGCCATTGATCTCTGACCCAACGGGGAGACGCTCGTCCTGTGGCCAGGCTGATCGTCCGCCTGCGATCGGACGGACTCAGCGTGCGTCCGACATGAGCTGCCAGCCGGCACCGGCCCGCACCCCGCGTCACCAGCAAATACCACGTGTTGGTCGCCTCTCTCATTCCAGGGCCGACTGCTCGGGCACGGATGGTTCTCGGACGGACGGCACAACAGCGGACCCTCTGGACCAGGGATAAACTCAGCCGGCCAATGATAGACTCTTAGATTCTGGGATCTGATGAACTCAACAACTCTCGGAAGATATTTCCATATTCCTTTAGCCTGACCATAAAACCATGATGGTTGGCATAACACCGCAGTGGAACCGATCGCGAATTTCATGCCGGGTCCAAATATTCAACAGCCCAATGAAATGCCCAGCAGTTTCTGGAGATTTACGCTGCTGATCCTTACATGCTTGGTACCAACTTCTGACATTCTGACATGAATCTTCCAGTATCTTCCATTGGGATGTAAAATTCATGCGATGATTTCACGGTCCACCATTTAACGCTTGCATCACATTTAAGACGTTCTGACAAAGTTCAGGACTCCTTGCAAAGTTCCACCTTGTTTACGAAGGTCTATGCAAGATTCGCTGGTATTTGACGCTCGACTGGGCGTGGCCGCTGATGTCGGCCCGACCAGCCTGAGAGGACTAGTCCCACGCCGATCCGGGCGCATTTCCGCAGTCAGACTGGCCTGGTCCGGACTGACTCTAATTTTATTCAAATTATAAACATCCGAGTAACTTTGAAAATCAACAGATGGCGATAGGGGAGAAAGACAATGCATGTGCTTGTTGTCTGGTATCCAAACTGACTACGCTATGGGATGGTTATTCTTTATGTGTCGTTAATGTGTCGTGTCGCCACAGTGCTCACCCGTTATCCCGTTAACCCACAGACTATCTCGGAGATCGCCTGACTCGCTAACCCTTTGACCCATTAACTCAGCGACTCACCCGTTATAGGAAACTGTTCACCGTGTCAATGGGATTTTGAGTTGAGATAGCCAAGCTGAACTCCATGCTCGAAAACTGACTTGAGAAGCTTTCACATCTTCGTAGAAACCCCTTAATTAATTAAAAGTGGCTTACCAGATTCCTAGAAGCCGAAACGAGTCATGCCGTGCAAAGGAAGAACCACGTATGTCAATCGCCCGAAAACCGTGACATACGCGATTCTTCCTTTGCACGGCTGTAGCATCGTGTTTCCCATCGCTGATTGGCTGATTTGTTGCCCTTTCATCCGGGGCTTTTGATACACTCTCTGGCACGCAGTCTCTGATCACGACGCATCGCTCAGCCGCCCGCGCGGCGCGGCGGCCCCTTGTCAGAGACTGTACTAGTAGGCGCCAGGCGGAGCCAGAACAACCACCGGTGTTGTATGACGTCACGTGTAATACAAAGAGAAACTTACTTTTTCTCCACAGATATCCATCTATGGTCCAAACCAAAGTCATATTCGTATCGTTTTAGCTCAAAATGCCCCTTACTGCCAACTATCAAGAAATATGTAAAGGTGAACTATTCCCTTTAAGTCGTTGACTGATTAACCCATTGATGTTTTCGGGAGACGGTTCGGAAGCGGGCTATCGCCGATCCCCGAATAATGAGATGCCCTGATCAGCGGTTCGTGCACATGGTTCAATGTTTCTCCATACTGGTTTAATGTACTGAGTACTCGTATGTATGTATGTATGTATGTATGTATGTATGTATGTATGTATGTATTGCGAGACGGTCTCCATGAGATGGCTTTTCAGACCGCGAAGAGCCATGGAACAAAACACATCAAAACAATGAACGATATGCACGCTCGCAATAAACATGAACATAAGGCACCCGCATATATGTACAATAATAAACACTCATGCGTCAATAAGTACTAATCTGCATCTGGCCTTTCTTTTCTTCGCCGTGTCCGAGCCTTTCTGCCCCGCAGCCAGCCGCGCTCAGTCTCTGGCAATGTGCGTTTCAATGTGCGTCTCTTCGGCTACCTTCTGCCGCAGCCGGCCGCGCTCAGTCTCTGGCAATGTGCGTTTCAATGTGCGTCTCTTCGGCTACCTTCTGCCGCAGCCGGCCGCGCTCAGTCTCTGGCAATGTGCGTTTCAATGTGCGTCTCTTCGGCTACCTTCTGCCGCAGCCGGCCGCGCTCAGTCTCTGGCAATGTGCGTTTCAATGTGCGTCTCTTCGGCTACCTGTCTTAGAAGGCCCGGTTCCCCGCTCCCGACCATCACGTGGTACTGTGACCCGACACGAGGTCACCACACGGCGAGTCCTCCACCAATCAGTGACCCGCACGACACCGGGTCGCCGTTAATGACAGCGCACCAATGCTGTACCGCCTGGTTCAGTGACGATCACACTGGCCCCGCCTCGTGAGCTCGAACTGACCTGCCCCTGCAACACTGTACCGCCTGGTTCAGGGATGATCACACTGGCCCCGCCTCGTGAACTCGAACTGACCCGCCCCTGCAACACTGTACCGCCTGGTTCAGGGACGATCACACTGGCCCCGCCTCGTGAGCTCGAACTGACCCGCCCCTGCAACACTGTACCGCCTGGTTCAGGGATGATCACACTGGCCCCGCCTCGTGAACTCGAACTGACCCGCCCCTGCAACACTGTACCGCCTGGTTCAGGGACGATCACACTGGCCCCGCCTCGTGAACTCGAACTGACCTGCCCCATGCCGAGTCGGGCCGCGAGGGTTAGGTAGGAGAGACAAACAAACCCTCCCAACGGACGGCGCGGGCGGAAGGCCGGTTAGCTCAGTTGGTTAGAGCGTTGTCTTATAACACGAAGGTGATGGGTTCTAGTCTCGTGCTTGCTTTAGCTTTTACAACACTATAGATTGATGCGGCAGTATTTTAGATCCCAGGTGTGACTGACAAACAGATAGAGGCTCTTCAAATGGTATGTTAGATTCTTGATATTACATAGCATAACTTCATACAAGGTTTCGGACTTTGGACCGGTTTCGCGGCCAAAACCAGCCCGAAATCAGTGTTTTTGTTTTACTGAAAAACTACCCGGATCAGTTGTTCATGAGGAATTCAAATCTGGAATCGAAAATAGCATGGCAGGTCTATTATTGTTTTCCATCCCGTGAAAAACACCGTTTTTACAAAACGCGTTAAATCGGCAATAAAACCAATAGGATCTGTAGACAAGATGTTCAGGTACAATAGCTATTGGTTTTGTAATCGATGTAGACCTTTTTACAAAAAAAAACTGTTTTTTTTTTACAAGAGGGTGATTTTGTACAAGGTGAGGTCAACAACAACACGCGAGCACGAAACCATTGATTGCACCGTCAATATAGCTCGCATAAGATTGACAATGGCACCATTGTGTTCCTAAGGCTTTGCTCAATCGATTTACCTCCAATTTGTACTATTTGGAACCCGGATAAGTGTTGTAGAAGAATGGTTTTATGGGAAATTGTTACTAAATTGGCCTATTTGAATATACTTTTTACTCTGGTCGGTTCGATTAAGATCCAACGCAGCGTCTAAATAAAATGTGAGGCATTAATTGAAATCGATGTGCTCTGAAAGCCAATTGAATGACCAAGAGAATGAGCATAGCGCGAACTCCACCAAACATATGGTTGTAGTGCTACGGGTCTTCAAAGTTGGGCGACCAAATATTTTTTGTCCTGAGAAACGCGTTTAAAAAACAATCGTTTTTACGATAAACTATTCATACTCATAGTACATATATTTATCTTTTGAAGAAGGCAAATGAAAGTCCACTTAATTTCCAACATTTTGACGCCAAGTTTGTCAATATTGGTTTAAAACTGATGCCTCTAGATTTGTTTTACATCCGTGTCCGCAAAACCGGTCCAGAGTCCGAAACCCTGTCTACGTCGTGCATGTGCCCCACGCTTACAAATTCTAGTGTACCGTAGCTGAACTGAAACGGCCCAAATATACAACGTACAGACTTTGGCTTTGTTTTTTCCCCTGCATTTGCTTGGCCAGTTGCAAATCCATGAGGTGCCAAAGGGAAGAGAGAACTCAATGATGAAATCTTATAAACGGCATGCTTACAGCGCTCCTGTGTGCCTGCTGATCCGAACCGCCTGCTGACACTGTCCGCCCTCGGCACCGGACAGCCGGACAACTGTCCGCCCTCGGCACCGGACAGCCGGACAACTGTCCGCCCTCGGCACCGGACAGCCGGACAACTGTCCGCCCTCGGCACCGGACAGCCGAACAACTGTCCGCCCTCGGCACCGGACAGCCGGACAACTGTCCGCCCTCTGCACCGGACAGCCGAACAACTGTCCGCCCTCGGCACCGGACAGCCGGACAACTGTCCGCCCTCGGCACCGGACAGCCGGACAACTGTCCGCCATCGGCACCGGACAGCCGGACAACTGTCCGCCCTCGGCACCGGACAGCCGGACAACTGTCCGCCCTCGGCACCGGACAGCCGGACAACTGTCCTCCCTCGGCACCAGACAGCCGGACAGTCAGAACTGACGTACACCTGAGATAGATCCGGCCCCGGAGGCGACGCTGCTCAGTGCACATGTCCACACCCACACGTGGCAGCCACGCGGCCCTGTGGCCTGGGCCTCCCGGCGACACCATTGAAATCGCAATAGTAAGGACAGAATGTGAGGGCATATTATTAAGTGTATATTAGAAGGTGTTTCTTCGATTTTGATCGCACTAACTAAAATATTGTATGGGTGGGAAACAACACATATCTTTTAGCAGCTGGCGAAAGGAGCATTTCGTAAGTATAACCAAGGCCCTATAACCAGGTAAAGACATGAGCCGTTTGACCTTGAACTCGGTGGACCGCCGGATGACGTCACTGGCGGGGCCCGGCTCCCTCGTCGGCGCCGCGTTCAAGCGGATGGCTGCAACTCGTAAACGCCAAAAAAATACCACCCTATAGAGGCATATTTTCGGAATCAGTGCATCGAGGAGGCCCTGTATGGAAAATTTGGGGAAATCGAGACACCTCAGAATATCACACTGCCAGTGTCATATCTGATGCTGCTAACTTGAACGTCAGCCATCGAAACCCGCACGCAACACGCCACCAACAGACTGTTCATTTTCCACTATTGCGCTATTGCTAGCTGAAATCTTGTTATTTGATTGGTGCAGCGCTCTGCCACCAGTGACGTCAAATAACGTTTTGTCAGCACCGACGAGGTGGCCTATATGGCGCTCAAGCGGCATCACCCTCTTCCCACATTCTTAAAATGTCCATTATTGTAATAAAATATGTTTGAAAATAATATATCCCTGAGTATAACAAACAAATGCATATTTAACAGTTTTCGAATACTTCCAACGCGAGTAAAAAATGTCACATAAAAGAAAAATTTCCGTAATACGTCTGTTCGTCGTCCTCACAGTAAAATAAAGCAAGGGAAGACACTAGACAGTGTCAGCTTCCCACATTCTTAAAATGTCCAGTATTGTAATAAAATATGTTTGAAAATAAAAGATGATTATTTTCAATTAGATTAAAGATTATTTAATTACGTAAATTATTTAAAGCTGCTGCGAGAAACATGATTCTTGTTAAAAATATAATTTGAACAGTGACCTTATCCTCGTATAAAAAAAATATCAAAGAAACCTATAGATGACTTTTATGTATTGATATTTCGGCCCAATGCATTTTCCAAGACAAAATATACATGATCTACAATGTCTACATGATTACAAAATAATTGCATCGATATCGCCGCCTGCCGACTTAATTGAAACGTTCGCAATTATGTGTAACACGTAACACCTGTTATGTTCGTAATGATGTGTTTAAATTAAGTCGGCAGGCGGCAATATCGATACATTTTTTTTTGTAATCATGTAGATATTGTAGATCATGTAAATTGTGTTTTGAAGCAGGCCTGTGGCCGAAATATCAATACATAACAAGTAATATATAGGTTTCTTTGATTTGTCTTGGATACGAAGATAAGATCACTATTCAAATGATATTTTTTTTTACATGCTTTCATTATTATTATTTGACCAATCTTAAGTGAAAACATGCAACAGGTTAAACTGAGATTGTTTTAGAACATAAACAAGTACAGTTTTATTCTGATCGTGCACAAAATACATTCGAATTGACACTTGAAGAGACCAAAAGAAGAATAAAAAATCCTATAAAAATCAGCCCAGTATTTGTTAGATATAATTATTACGAGCGAACGCGAAGCGTTCGCTCGTCTTTCTGTGGTATATGGGAAAAATCTGAATATGAGCGACCCGACCCGACCCGACCCGGCCCAATCCGGCCCGACCCGGCCCGTGGCGACGCTTTTGACAAGCTAATATCTCTGCAACCACACGTCCGATTGACAAGAGGACTTCTTTGCTGAGCAGCCCCATCCAAACTACCCTGTTTGAGACCGGTGATGACTCATGTGGGTGACTACCACTACGCGTGGCGCGTGCCGCGTGAGGGGTGTTGGAAGGTGTTTCCTCGAAATAACTCCGCAACGGCTGAGCCGATTGTGTTGTATTTGTATTTATTATTTACCGTCAACAGGTACAATAACCCAATTACAGACGGAGTCAAGGAAATAAAAACGATAAATAGCAGAGCATACAGTGTCACATGGTGAGGTGGTCATGAGTAGTAAAATACATCACACTGTTTGGCGGATTAACATTGATACACCTTTTGCATAAGTGCATCGGTCGCCAAAGAGGTCAGCGCTGGAATGTTCTCGTACAGAAGGTTTGCCCAACGCGGTAGGCGACAGAACATCCCGTTCTTAATTGTCTCGACTCTGGCGATAGGAACATGTAAAATTGGTCGCGTGCGAGTGGGTCTGGCAGGAACTGCAAGACCAAACATGCCCTGGATGTCAACCGAATCAAAGCGTCCCTCAAATACACCATGCAAGAAAATAAAGTCGTGCTGCGCTAGTCGAGAGGTAATCCGTAAGACTTTTCAAATTTGGTGTGTGGTTAGGGATCCCTCAGCCGCCACTTTCCCACAAGTTATTGACGGGTGCCTCTGCACGTGCACACGTGCACACCCCTATTATATATCTCAGGAACGGCTGAGTCGATTGTGTTGAAATTTG
>JAXIVJ010001004.1:107500-125000 GCA_036785665.1 Chirona hameri
TGGCTCCTCTAACCTCCTCTAACCTCCTCAAAGCTCCTCCAAATTAAAATTGTCGTTCTCGTGGCTCATCCAAACTCCTCTAAGCTCCTCAAAGCTCGCCTCAAACCTCCTCCGAACTCCTCCGAAATTAAAGGTGTTTTTTTCGGAGGAGGCTATGGTAGACATTAGTGTTGCGGTTCATTCATTTGTAATTCCGACGCCAGATTTGTTGTTACACATAAGACAAAGAGAGTGAGGACTGAATGTGAAGTTGAAGTGGTGCAAATAGTATTTTTCTTCTCATTTTCCCCATGTGTACTTACAAATTGGGTATCAAAATTCAAAAGTGGGTATTTCATATTTGTTGTGGATCTGGGCATCAGCACTGTCTAGTGTCTACTTGACATGCTCGCAAACAGCAAATACCTCATCCGAAATCGTTCCCGTGGCGACGCAAATCAGTGCTCCTCCAACCTCTTCTAAACTAATCTCATCTTTTTTTAGAGGAGCCACTGGAACAGACCCTTAGTTTTCATTCACATTTGTAATGCACTACTTAACACTGCTGCCAAGAAAGCCGGTTGTTAAAGCTGCCGATGTCAATTCCTTAAATATAAATAATTATGCATCCTGATCAGCTAAGTGCTAGTTGGTAATTTGCAATGGCCTCCAAGGTCCAAGGAATCAATTCAGTGGTTCCACTTAATAGTTAAAAACAGTTCATTCAAACATATCAATCTGGTTGATATCAGGAACCCGAATGCGCCAGGAATTTGGCGTGTACCTATTGAAGTATTTGGTATTTGAATCACACCGCGCTTTAAAAAAAAATGCCTGAGGATGATTGCTGTGGAAAATTAGAAACAACCTTTAGTAACAAGCAGAACCTCGTTTCTTACGGCCGGTCGCAATTACCCATGATTTAAAGGCATTCTGGTTTCTTGAAAGCGCTTGCCTCTGCGTGCAGTGATACCTAAGAAAAACGAAGCAAAATTTATAGATATCCTCAAAACGCTTATTGGGTCCAGCCCTCTATATGGGACGAGTGGAATCCTTACAAAGCTGGGCGTCCGGCTCTTACCGCTATTAGCGTCTGCAGGGGCAGTCGTCTGTGTGCCTCCAGCGCTGCCTCGGCCGGCCACGCCCGCCCCGTCCCGCCGGTACGACGCACAAAACCTGGCCGCCGTGGAATTCCGACACTGTCGCACAGCATCGGGCGGCGGGCGGCGGGTCGGCGACGCTGCACGCCTCACTGACGCCTCCTGGCGGCGCCCGGCGGCGCCCGGCGGCCCGCCCGCGCCGCCGCCGTTCCACCTATTGATCCTCATGGTAGCGGCGTCCGGTCCGGCGCGGCCCAGTCCGGCCCAGTGCGGCGCGATCCGGCCCGGTCAGACCGCGCCGTGCCCGCTGGACATGCCCGCATGACCGACTCCGGTACCCGAACCCTCCGAGCCACCCCGGCCCCGTATCGCACCAGACACTCAGCGGGACTGAGCGGGCTGCCGCCGCTGGTGGTGAGGTGATGTCAGGGTGATGTCAGGGTGGTGGTGAGGTGATGGCAGGGTGGTGGTTAGATGATGCCAGGGCGGTGGTGAGGTGGTGGTGAGGTGATGTCAGGATGGTGGTGAGGTGATGTCAGGGTGGTGGTGAGGTGATATCAGGGTGGTGGTGAGGTGATGCCAGGGTGGTGGTGAGGTGATGTCAGGGTGGTGGTGAGGTGATGCCAGGGTGGTGGTGAGGTGATATCAGAGTGGTGGTGAGGTGATGGCAGGGTGGTGGTGAGGTGATGCCAGGGTGGTGGTGAGGTGATATCAGGGTGGTGGTGAGGTGATGCCAGGGTGGTGGTGAGGTGATATCAGGGTTGTGGTGAGGTGATGTCAGGGTGGTGGTGAGGTGATGCCAGGGTGGTGGTGAGGTGATGTCAGGGCGGTGGTGAGGTGATGTCAGGGTGGTGGTGAGGTAATGCCAGGGCGGTGGTGAGGTGGTGGTGAGGTGATGTCAGGATGGTGGTGAGGTGGTGGTGAGGTGATGTCAGGGTAGTGGTGAGGTGGTGGTGAGGTGATGTCAGGATAGTGGTGAGGTGGTGGTGAGGTGATGTCAGGGTGGTGGTGAGGCGATGTCAGGGTGGTGGTGAGGTGATATCAGGGTGGTGATGAGGTGATGTCAGGGTGGTGGTGAGGTGATGTCAGGGTGGTGGTGAGGTGATGTCAGGGCGGTGGTGAGGTTATGTGAGGGTGGTGGTGAGTTGATGTCAGGGTGGTGGTGAGGTGGTGGTGAGGCGATGTCAGAGCGGTGGTGAGGTGATGTCAGGGTGTTAGTGAGGTGATGTCAGTGTGGTGGTGAGGTCGTGGTGAGGTGATGTCAGGGTTGTGGTGAGATGATGTCAGGGTGGTGGTGAGGTGATGTCAGGGTGATTTCAGAGTGGCGGTGAGGTGATGTCAGGGTTGTGGTGAGGTGATGGCAGGGTGGTGGTGAGGTAGTGGTGAGGTGATGTCAGGGTGGTAGTGAGGTGATGTCAGGGTAGTGGTAAGGTGATGTCAGGGTGGTGGTGAGGTGGTGGTGAGGTGATGACAGGGTGGTGGTAAGGTGATGTCAGGGTGGTGGTGAGGTGGTGGTGAGGTGATGTCAGGATGGTGGTGAGGTGGTTGTGAGGTGATGTCAGGGTAGTGGTGAGGTGGTGGTGAGGTGATGTCAGGATGGTGGTGAGGTGGTGGTGAGGTGATGTCAGGGTAGTGGTGAGGTGGTGGTGAGGTGATGTCAGGATGGTGGTGAGGTGGTGGTGAGGTGATGTCAGGGTGGTGGTGAGGTGATGGCAGGGTGGTGGTGCGGTGATGTCCGGGTGGTGGTGAGGTGATATCAGTGTGGTGATGAGGTGATGTCAGGGTGGTGGTGAGGTGGTGGTGAGGTGATGTCAGGGTGGTGGTGAGGTGATGTCAGGGCGGTGGTGAGGTGATATGAGGGTGGTGGTGAGTTGATGTCAGGGTGGTGGTGAGGTGGTGGTGAGGTGATGTCATGGTGGTGGTGAGGTGGTGGTGAGGTGATGTCAGAGCGGTGGTGAGGTGATGCCAGGGTGGTGGTGAGGTGATGTCAGGATTGTGGTGAGGTGATGTCAGGGTGTTGGTGAGGTGATGTCAGGGTGGTGGTGAGGTGATGCCAGGGTGATGGCGAGGTGATGTCAGGATGGTGGTGAGATTATGTCAGGGCGGTGGTGAGGTGATGTCAGGGCGGTGGTGAGATGATGTCAGGGCGGTGGTGAGGTGATATCAGGGTGGTGGTGAGGTGATGTCAGGGTGGTGGTGAGGTGATGTCAGGGTAGTCGTGAGGTGATGTCAGGGTGATGTCAGGGTGGTGGTGAGGTGATGTCAGTGTGGTGGTGAGGTGATGGTGAGGTGATGTCAGGGTGGCGGTGAGGTGATGTCAGGGTGGTGGTGAGGTGATGTCAGGATGGCGGTGAGGTGCTGTCAGGATTGTGGCGAGGCGATGTCAGGGTTGTGGTGAGGTGATGTCAGGGCGGTGGTGAGATGATGTCAGGGTGGTAGTGAGGTGATGTCAGGGTGATGTCAGGGTAGTGGTGAAGTGTTGTCAGGATGGTGGTGAGGTGATGTCAGGGTGGTGGTGAGGTGGTGGTGAGCTGATGTCAGGGTGGTGGTGAGGAGATGTCAGGGTGGTCGTGAAGTGATGTCAGGGTGGTGGAGAGGTGATGTCAGGGTGATGTCAGGGTGGTCGTGAGGTGATGTCAGGGTGGTATTGATGTGATGTCAGGGTGATGTCAGGGTGGTGGTGAGGAGATGTCAAGGTGGTCGTGAGGTGATACCAGGGTGGTGGTGAGGTGGTGGTGAGGTGATGTCAGGGTGGTGGTGAGGTGATGTCAGGATGGTAGTGAGGTGATGTCAGGGTGGTGGTGAGGTGATGTCAGGATGGTGGTGAGGTGGTATCAGGGTGGTGGTGAGGTGGTGGTGCGGAGATGTCAGGGTGGTCGTGAGGTGATGTCAGGGTGGTGATGAGGTGATGTCAGGGTGATGTCAGGGTGGTCGTGAGATGATGTCAGGGTGGTGGTGAGGTGATGTCAGGGTGATGTCAGGGTGGTGGTGAGGAGATGGCAGGGTGGTCGTGAGGTGATGTCAGGGTGGTGGTGAGGTGGTAGTGAGGTGATGTCAGGGCGGTGGTGAGGGGATGTCAGGGTATTGTCAGGGTGGTGGTGAGGTGATGTCAGGGTGGTGGTGAGGTGATGTCAGGGTATTGTCAGGGTGGTGGTGAGGTGATGTCAGGGTGATGCCAGGGTGGTGGTGATGTGATGTCAGGGTGGTGGTGAGGTGATGGCATGGTATTGTCAGGGTGGTGGTGAGGTGATGTCAGGGTGATGTCAGGGTGGTGGTGAGGTGAGGTCAGGGTGGTGGTGAGGTGATGTCAGGGTGATGTCTGGGTGGTGGTGAGGTGAGGTCAGGGTGGTGGTGAGGTGATGTCAGGGTATTTTCAGGGTGGTGGTGAGGAGATGTCAGTGTGGTCGTGAGGTGGTCGTGAGGTGATGTCAGAGTGGTGGTGAGGTGGTGGTGAAGTGATGTCAGGGTGGTGGTGAGGTGATGTCAGGGTGGTGGTGAGGTGGTAGTGAGGTGATGTCAGGGTGGTGGTGAGGTGATGTCAGGGTAATGTCAGGGTGGTCGTGAGGTGATGCCAGGGTGGTGGTGAGGTGGTGGTGAAGTGATGTCAGGGTGGTGGTGAGGTGATGTCAGGGTAATGTCAGGGTGGTCGTGAGGTGATGCCAGGGTTATGTTAGGGTGGTCGTGAGGTGATGTCAGGGTGGTGGTGAGGTGGTGATGAAGTGATGTCAGGGTGGTGGTGAGGTGATGTCAGGGTGGTGGTGAGGTGATGTCAGGGTAATGTCAGGGTGGTCGTGAGGTGATGTCAGAGTGGTGGTGAGGTGGTGGTGAAGTGATGTCAGGGTGGTGGTGAGGTGATGTCAGGGTAATGTCAGGGTGGTCGTGAGGTGATGCCAGGGTGGTGGTGAGGTGGTAGTGAGGTGATGTCAGGGTGGTGGTGAGGTGATGTCAGGGTAATGTCAGGGTGGTCGTGAGGTGATGCCAGGGTGGTGGTGAGGTGGTGGTGAGGTGAGGTCAGGTTGGTGGTGAGGTGATGTCAGGGTGATGTCAGGGTGGTGGTGAGGTGAGGTCAGGGTGGTGGTGAGGTGATGTCAGGGTATTTTCAGGGTGGTGGTGAGGAGATGTCAGTGTGGTCGTGAGGTGGTCGTGAGGTGATGTCAGAGTGGTGGTGAGGTGGTGGTGAAGTGATGTCAGGGTGGTGGTGAGGTGATGTCAGGGTGGTGGTGAGGTGATGTCAGGGTAATGTCAGGGTGGTCGTGAGGTGATGCCAGGGTGGTGGTGAGGTGGTGGTGAAGTGATGTCAGGGTGTTGGTGAGGTGATGTCAGGGTAATGTCAGGGTGGTCGTGAGGTGATGCCAGAGTGGTGGTGAGGTGGTGGTGAAGTGATGTCAGGGTGGTGGTGAGGTGATGTCAGGGTAATGTCAGGGTGGTCGTGAGGTGATGCCAGGGTAATGTCAGGGTGATCGTGAGGTGATGTCAGGGTGGTGGTGAGGTGGTGGTGAAGTGATGTCAGGGTGGTGGTGAGGTGATGTCAGGGTAATGTCAGGGTGGTCGTGAGGTGATGTCAGGGAGGTCATGAGGTGATGTCAGGGTGGTGGTGAGGTGATGTCAGGGTGATGTCAGGGTGGTGGTGAGGTGATGTCAGGGTGGTCGTGAGGTGATGTCAGGGTGGTGGTGAGGTGATGTCAGGGTGGTGGTGAGGTGATGTCAGGGTGGTCGTGAGGTGATGTCAGGGTGGTGGTGAGGTGATGTCAGGGTGGTGGTGAGGTGATGTCAGGGTGGTGGTGAGGTGATGTCAGGGTGGTGGTGAGGTGATGTCAGGGTGGTGGTGAGGTGATGTCAGGGTGGTATTGAGGTGATGTCAGGGTGGTGGTGAGGTGATGTCAGGGTGGTGGTGAGGTGATGTCAGGGTGGTCACTGGACGAACGGTACCTCAGCTCGGAGAAAGGCTCGCCTACACTGAGTGTCGCCGGTGTGACACTCCACCTACACTGCCCCTCCTTAGGCAGACAGGATGTCCCTGGGAGCAGCGAACCGGCCGGCTGACGTGAACGGAAACCAGCGACCAACGGGCCAATTCAGCATTACTACAATGGAATGCTTTTCACCCAACCAGAAGCATGACGCTCTTGCAATGTAAATGTCGGTTCTTCGAAGCCTGTATTCCATATTTCAGAAATGCTAAGAAGTAGCTCAATGCGACAGTTGGACATGAGGCAATATCATAAAAAAATAAGTTAAAAGAAAGGATGAAACGCATATCACCTTAAACCCTCTTAAAACTGTATCGTTCTATGACAGAGAAAGGCCTGCAGTAAAAGGATAAGCTGTTAAAAATGTAACTGTGTTAGCTAGTAGGCAAAACACAAAACTAAAATCAGATAAACCATCGCTATGCAGATAGGATATTTGACAATTGTAAGCTAAGACCAGACAAAAACGCGTTATTTAGCAACACCTTAAAGGGTTGCTATAGGTCACATTGTTGCTATAGGTCAAATAGGTCACCTTGAAATTTGTCTTGAAATTTGTCTTGAAATTTGTCTATACGGGGTATTCCGAGCTGAAAAAAGGAATATGGCATTTGCTTGGGCGATAGATGGATATCCGTCGAAAAATGGGCACGTTTCTTTTTTCTCCTTCATGGCCATACAAAACTTCATGACAATTATGACGTCATGCATATGGGAACTTCGATATGGAAACTATTGCACACAATAACGACGGACTTTAGGGCTAGGCACATATACGCAGGCTGCTTGTAACTTATAAAACAACCATTGTGAGGACCCGAAACCAGTTTCGGGTGCCCGAAACTTCTTCTAAAAGGGGCCCACTAGTCCTGTGACGAAATTACTTAGCGTAGCGAGGTAAGTCTTTCACTACAACCCGGTTTTTTATCTGCTCTACAAATCTGCTATCTCAGTTCCAAACTCCATGTTAAAGGTGAACTATTCTCTTCTCGCGTTGTTTCCAATCGATTGCGATGGAACCTTCAGTACCCTACTTTTGAACAATTTGACACATACTATGAAAATTTTGAACTTCTACCCCACATGACCCGTGACCTATGACCTGTTTCTCAAGGTCATGTCAGGCGCAACTAGCGTCCCGCAGTATCGATGCTTGTAACTTCTGCAGTTTCTGAGTATTTGTTGTTCAGGAGCATATGCACAATTGTGTTTCCAGTTCACCGGTGTGGTTTCCGCTGAGATTGCGACCACCATTGACCTTTTCAAAGGTCAACGGAGGTCATTGACCGCCGATGACCGCCGATGACCGCCGATGATGATGAGTTTTTTGGCTTCTGGCGGTTTCTAGGACATTTTGTGACGCTGATTTCAAATTGGGGATCCATTTTACGTCCTGCGCTTCTACAGGTCAACCGAGGTCACTGACTTCAGATGACCTGACATGACCTTTTTGGAATTTGGCAGCTTTTAGGACATTTTGTGACATTATTTCAAATTTGCCACCCATTAAGCTCATTCACGATTCTAGCTCGATAAAATTCAATTTATACGCATTTACAATTTTGATATTTTGTGGGTCATTGACATGACCTCAGAGGTCACCTAATAAGCCAAGACCTTGGAATCGGATATCCGCGGCTTCCTTTCGTCACAAGCAACATGCTCATTTTTTTAATCGAAGCTCCATCTCAATTAGGGGCGAAACGCTAAGGGGGGTGGTACCCCCTCCCCCCACCACCACCCGAACACGTAGTGATTTTTCCATACCCGGGCGATGGTTAAAGGTACATTGCCACCTCGCAGGCCAATATGGAGTTTTTGGTGTGTATCTGTCGATTAACCATGTTCGATTTCACCTGCAAAATTTGGTTCCCGAAACTCCCCCCATTAGATAAAAAAATAAATTTGCACCACTCATGCTTGCCAAGCATTCGTAACATTGGAGTAGCCACATCACTATTTAGAATCACTTCTTTGCAGACTGTTATTTTCTTTTGAATGTTGCAAACTCAACATCACCATTCCGCCAGTACACTTTAAAATTAAAAAGCGCATGCAGTTAATTATATTTTCAACAACCTTAGCCTCTTTAATAATATAACAGCAATAATTACTATGACTTGACTTTGGGACCGTAGGAGTTATGTGACCTATACCTTATAACACAGATAGACTTTTCAAGGTCAAGTTTCGGCGAATTCGTACGCTTCGGCTTTGGGCGGGCGCCAATACCACAGCCAAACTGGATGAGAGCGGCCATCATGAATCCAAAACTGAGCACAGCTGGGACCAACGTTTTGGAGTCAGAAATAAATACAAAATGCTTTGTTAATACACTGCTTTAGGTGCTGCAGGAGCAGGTTTGAGCTTGAGCATACATGATTGTTGATCCCCACCATTCATTTAAGTTGCTTTTTAGAAATCCTCCGGAGGTGGCAATATCCCCTTAAATAATATTATAAATGCAGTGACAGTCTGACAGTCACGGAACAAGAACATATCTCACAAGCCTCAGCTCGTCCTGTCAGGCCGAGGAGAACAAACACAAACTGGCTCCCAATGACAAGTATCATCTCTTCGAGAAATACGAGTACGTTCTCTAAACAAGGTCGGCACCGGCTGATAAGGGGCCGGCGGACCCGTTCCACTTCCATCTCAGATGAATGATGTCCACCGCCGGAACGGTGACGCCTCGCCTTTGGCCGGACTACGCCGCATGGCGGGGGAGAGGGAGTGGGAGGAGGAAGCGGTACTCAGACGGGATAGGGGTCGGTACTCAGACAAGTAGGGGGCGGGCGTGTTCCGCCTCCGGTGTCCGGCCCAGTCCGGCATGCTGTGATGGAGTGGAGAGTTGGCTGGAGAGGGAGAGAGAGGAGCAGCGTCGTTCAATCCGAGCCATACCCGGGGAAATATGGAGGGGAGAGAGAGAGAGAGAGAGAGAGAGAGAGAGAGAGAGAGAGAGAGAGAGAGAGAGAGAGAGAGAGAGAGAGAGAGAGAGAGAAAGCAGCGCCGTGCAATCCGAGGAGCTATACCGAGGGTAATAGGGACCGGGGGTAATAGGGGCCGAGGGTAATAGGGACCGGAGGTAATAGGGACCGAGGGTAATAGGGACCTAGGGTAATAGGGACCGGGGGTAATAGGGACCGAGGGTAATAGGGACGGGGGTAATAGGGACCGGGGGTAATAGGGACGAACGAGAGCAGCGGCCGTCATCTTCTTCAGACAGGTGCAGATGCCACAGAAGCAACTGAGAGACGCCGGAAAAGCAGTGGCATGCAATGCAATGCGCGTTGATTGCTGTTAACTTTAATGCAATGGAATGTTTCGCCGTTTCTTTCTCTCCTAAATTAATCTTGCATTAGTCGTCATCCCCTGATAGTCGTCATTAGCCTGTGCATCCCGAATATCATTTGGTAAGTGTGCCCACCCTTGCCTTGCCCTGTCAAGACGTGATGTTGGAGTCGGTGAGGGTTCTCGTGCGACTCATGCTATTTGCCCTTGACATGCCATGACATGCCATGCCCTCGACTCGGATGGCCGGCGATCGGTGGCGGCGGACTCGATCAGATGGCGGGGGGGGAATGGTGAGCAGGCTTTGTAGCACGTAAGGCTTTCGACTCTGAAATCTGCCGATGAGCAGACATTGCGCCATTGGATGCTAGGGGTCATGCTCCACGAACCAGACTCTGCTTAGTGAAGGGCTCTGCTCCCAGAAACATAGCCGAAGAAAAAATTAAAGTATACAAAAATAGACGTGTGCATTCGATTGGAATGGATTATGCATTTTAGTGCATTTGATTCAAAGATTTGGATTCGAAGTGATTTGTATTTCATGATGCCCTAATAGTGCTTATTTTGCATTCTTGATTCGATAAGCCCGTGCTCAGCCAGTCTACCTTCAGCCATTGATTGGGTAAGCATTACCGGTGACCTTACCCATGTTTTTTAGAGCCTTGAAAGAACTGTCCTCTTCTAGGGCTGTTGGACTCGATGGTGTGTCGCTACTTGCATTGAAAAACTGTTTCGCTGTCTCAGGGCCTGACTTGCTTCATCTTGTCAACACTTCTGTCATCACTTGCGTCTTCCCAAGTGACTGGACAATTACCTCAGTTCTCCCTCTTCACGAGTCTGGGCCTCGCGACGCTCCTGGCAATTTTAGGCCGATATCGATTTTGTCCCTGTTGTCGAAATTATGCGAGAAGGTTGGATGTATGCAGTTGTCGGCGCATCTCGTTTCCCACGGTCTGTTGGCGCCTTCACAATACACGTACAGGCCGTGCCACTCGACGGAGGACGCCGTGGTCGACGCTGTGGAATGGATGACGCGCCGGATCGACGCGGGACATGTCGTCACCGTCACCTCTGTCGACCTTAGTAGAGCCTTTAACAGCGTTGTCTACGATATCCCCTAAAAAAAATGGCTGTCTTACTGTGGAAGTCCCAAAAGTAGGTTTGACAGGTCAACCCCCACTTTTTCCTTCTTTATACGAAAGTACATCAATGAAGCTCAAATCGTCATCAGACGAAAATGTTAATTTCAGTTTCCAACAGGTCAAGGTCACGGCGCAAAAAGTAGGTCACGAGGTCACGTGACAAAACGAAACGAAAATCCGTGATTGCCAAATTGTTCTTCGACTAATCCTGATCCAAACAAAACAAGTTTTCACAAAAAAAATTGTCTCGGAGTTATTTGTCGTCAAAATTAGGCCTGCACTTTTTAACTTGGGAAAATACGGAAGGCCGTATTTTGGAGAGAGAGAAGAAAAAAATTGGGGGGGGGAATTTTTTGGTCAACAAAAATTAATTCCCCGCTCTTGAAACCCCCAATGCACAACTTTTCAAGAAAATTAAAAATGGTCGGAGTGATCTTAGGTCAGATCACGTGATTTTATCATGTGGCCATTTCAAATTCGGAATTTGTTTCTTGTCATAATCGGCTTCGATATATAAGCCTTCGATGGTAAGAAATTGGAGATAGTTTTTTGTTTTGGGGGGGAATCATGGTCTTTGGTAATAACTTTGCACATAATTATTGTGCAGGAGAGCTTAACTCAACGCCATTATATCTGTCTCGTCGAGCTGCTTTCAATGATGCATAGCATGACCCCCGCAGGTCACTCCATGACCTCAAGGTCACGTCCCCTGAGGGTGATTTCCCAAATGACCTGGCTTGATTATACAATAGATAAATTGTTGACAGTTTTATTTCGCACAATTGAACGTTTTTATTTCTCTGGAAGACACTTTTAGCTATTGTTATAACATTATCGGCCTGGAAATAGAGAGGAGAAAAATTGATATCTTGAGGACCCACAAACGCCTCTATCGGCGAAATATTTAATGATGTCATCATGTAATCTTGATCACTGAGCGAAATAGGTTGGCACGTGATTCAAAGGGCCTGCACTCTCCTATTCCACCTAAGAAAAATCACTAATTTTAACTGTGAACATAACGAAATCACGTGGCCTGACCTGAGGTCACATGCCAACAATTTCAACACTTTGGCATTCGAGTTCTCACACAAGATTACATTACATTAATTTGTGGCTCATGACGATTCTGATGATACATAGTTTTATATCATTCGAATTATTTATAGGATATATCCCGATATATATCGCCCGAAAAAATTAAACCATTGTGCGACATTAAAGAGATGCCTGAGGTTATAACTCAAAAACCGTTCGACGGACGGGGCTGAAAACTTTACAGCGGAATGTACGGTCCAGATAACCCCCGACACCTATTTCAATCGAAATGTGAGAAGTAGAATGTTATGGCTTGGTCGATCTGACGTGGACTGCACCGGGTGACCTCTGGTCACGTGATCTTGAGGTCACATAGCGACTACAGGGCTGATGTATATCATTGAAAGCAGGTCGACGAGATACCTAAGCATAATTCCGTTTAATTGAGCTCTCTAGCACAATTACGTGCAAAGTTATCGCCAAAGACATAAAGTATCACCGAAGGTGAACACGATTTTTCCAAATACAAAAGTATAAATATTATATTTAGAAGAAAAAACTATCACCAACTTTTTAAACATCGAAGGTTTATGTATCGATGTCCATTCTGGCATATACAAAAAAAATCCGAGTTTTAAAAGATCACATTATAAAATCACGTGATTTGACCTGAGATCACGTATTGAAATAGCAAAATTTCTGAATTTCCAAAAATGATTACATCATAATAATCTATTGTTCCTGATTATTCTGGTGATTACCGAGCGGGCGCGAAGCGCCCGTGTGGTTTCTCCTCAACTTACTAGACAAATTTACATTTGACCCGCCCGAACCGGCCCGACACGGCCCGACACGACCGTACAGACGCTTTTCGGAAGCTAATAACTTTGCAACCACTGCTCCGATTGAGATCGGGCTTCCACCATTGGATAGGTCAATCAAAGCAATTTTGTGTTTGGAACGGTGCGCTTTGATAGGGGTGGTACCACAGCGCGTGGCAGTTGGCACACGCAAACGTCGAAATGAACCAAAATCATTCTTGATCAAAAATGGCTTTATTAATCTAAGCATTAATTTATACGATGAAACATGCAGCGCTCAGGACGTACTCCCTTTTAGCGGATTCGAGAAAGGAGATCATGAACAATTTTATACATCTTAATTTTTATGTTGGCATCCATTGAGGCCTGGGAATTTTTCTGGAGGATTAAAAGGACTAAAAGGACTAAGTGTTACTACCACGTGTGCTCCCTTACCGTTTCATATTTCAACTTGTTTTACCTTTACCAGAGCGCGCCCGCTCGGTCATCGCCCAAAAAGGCGTTTTACTGGTATATAGGTTTATATGACTCGCATGATAACTGAGCGGGCGCGAAGCGTCCGTGAGGTTCATCGTCAACTTACTAGAAAAAATTACATTTGACCCGGCCCGAACCGGCCCGAACCGGCCGTACAGACGTTTTCGGAAGCTAATAACTTTGCAACCACTGCTCCGATTGAGATCGGGTTTTCACCATTGAATAGGACCAACAAATCAATTTGGATTTTTGTATAGTGCGTTCTGATAGGGGTGGTACCACAGCGCGTGGCACATGCAAACGTCGAAATGAACAAAAATAATTCCTGATTACCGAGTGGGCGCAAAGCGTCCGTGAGGTTTCTCGTCATCTTACTAGACAAATTTACATTTGACCCAGCCCGACCAGGCCGTACAGACGCTTTCGGAAGCTAATAACTTTGCAACCTTTCCTCCGATTGAGATCGGTGTTTCACCATTGGATAGGACCATCAAATCAATTTCGTTTTTGGTATGGTGTGTTCTGATAGGGGTGGTACCACATGCAAACGTCGAAATGTACAAAAATAATTCTTGATCAAAAATAGTTGTATTGATCTAAGCATTAATTTATACGATGAAGCATGCAGCGCTCATGACGTACTCCCTTTTGGCGGATTCGAGAAAGGAGATCATGAACAATTTAATACAACTTAATGTTTATGTTGGCATGCATGAAGGCCTGACAATTTTTATGGAGCACTAAAAGGACTAAAAGGACTATGTGTTACTACCACGTGTGCTCCCGTACCGTGTCATATTTCAAACCTGTTTTAGCTTTACCAGAGCGCGCCTGATCGGTCATCGCCCAAAAAGGCGTTTTACGGGTAAAAAATGGCTTGATTTATTTAAGCATTAACTTATACGATGAAGCATGCAGCGCTCAGGACGTACTCCATTTGGCGGATTCGAGAAAGGAGATCATGACAAATGTAATACAACTTATTTTGTATGTAGTTTGTCCCAGGGAAGCAACAGATACCGCTCAGTTACCGCCGATTAAAGGTCGCCGTCCACTGCACTCGCCTAATCGCCTAACGGCTGAATTTAACATGGGGGCCTATGGGAAGCGCGCTGACTTGTCGCCTAACGACCGAATGCGCGATTAGGCGTGTTCAGCTGACTTTTTCGGCGCGTTGTCGGCGCGTCATTCGGCGCTGAGTAGGCGCGCAGAAGTTGGAAATGCTGAACTTTTCGGTCGTTAGGCGTGAAGAAAGCTTACCTGCACGCTGCACCTGAAAGATCTTATCGCAAATTTTACGAGAAGTACATCATTTCGCGCTGTGAAGTAGGTAAATTTCACAACCCTACCATAGCATTGGTGTTTCCAGGGCTTCAAACTTTGTATTGTAGTGAATAACAATGTTATTTATGGCGATAATCTTCGGAAGCTGTCTTCTCCGTAGTAGAACGCTACTTTATTTTTGCTGAAATTATTCAAAACATGTGGCCACAGCAACACAAATGTACACGCCTATTTCTCCTAATACTCCAATTTACAGAACGTTGAATGGTTTGTTTATATTTCTGCTTATTTACGTGACCTTAGTGCCGGCTCAAGAACTTAAAAGCTTTGAGGCATTTATAATTTGTATTCGCCTTATTGCACGTGCTTTAGTGTTAAATATTACTAACATTTCCGTGGTACGCATAAATAATTAACCTAAAACGTTTTTTAACTTCAGTAATACCTAAAACTTGCACATTTTAATGCACTTTTGGTCAAACATGGCGTCTCACATTCGGTGCATAATTCGGTCGTTAGGCCGGTACTACGCGCGTAGTCGGCGCGTAGTCGGCGCGTAGTTGGCGCGTCCTGAAATTCGGCCGTTAGGTCGTTAGGCGTGTGTGCGCAGTGGACGGCCACCTTAAGGCGTTTTACTGGTTTAGATGGGAGATATTGTCCGCTGAAAATTTGAGTTTTGCTTGACATTACAAAGTTTCCCGAGGCTGTAACTCGAAAACCATTTAACTCGAAGACAGACGAGGCTGAAAAGTTCACAACGTGAATCAACAGCCCAGATACCCCAGACACGTAATTGTATCGAAATATGAGATGTAGTGTGTTATTTAGAGATTGTGTTGGTCGACCTATTCTGGAATGCCCCAATTGCCCCCCCCCCCAAAAAAAAAATCGGTAGGCAAATGTATATCCCCCCCCCCTTAACCGTTCCTCCGGGAGGTTGTGATTTTTGTTCCGGGAAGGCGAGATTTACCCCCTCCCCCGCTCAACGAAACTTTCGCGCTGACGACCCGACGCCCCCTCCCCCCGCTCAAAGACCTTTCCCGCTGATGATCCGACCCCCCCCCCCCCCGGCCGCTAAACGACTCTGCGGTGACGACCCGACGCCCCCCCCCCCCCCCCCGGTCAACAACTTTTCGCTGACGAAACGGAGCGGAAATTTTGTGCCCCCAAACTCGAAACCAAGATCCACCACTGCATACCACAGCCACAGTTTTTGGCCGATCGGTTTCACACTTACAGGATTTCATAAGGTCATAGGTATCTATAATTCTAATGTCTCGGATTTGTTAGTATATCGGTGACCTAAGGTCGAGTCAATTTCGTGACCTCCCAATTATAAGTCAATGGGGAAATATTAAAATGCTTCCTATTCCGAGGATACGCATGATAGCGGCCCAATTCCTTATGAATCTTGTTATCATGGGCCATTCTGGATGACCCAGGTGCAATTTGTGTTTAGTGACCCCTACAGGGTCAGCCGAGTTCACCCGAGGTCACCAACACTCTTGTTTCAATAACTCTCGACGGAATAAAGATAGAGAAGTGCAACCTGTACCAATGGGTTTGTATCATCGAGACACGTCTCTCAATATGCAACATAACCTACTGGGGTCACCACTTGACCTTGACCTGAGGTCAAATTTCACGGTTGACCTAACCTGGTCAACATGAATATTACTCGAAGCGCCTTGATGAAGAAAACACGATGGTTGAAACATTATTTCCCTATCTTTATTAGGTAAAATGTTATTTGCGAAAAACAACTTTGTCAAAAAATAGTGTTTTTGACCTTTCATGACCTCTGCAGCCTAAACTATTGACCTAATATTAAATTTGAGCAAAATGGCGATTGCATTTTGCAAGTGCTTTCCATTGCTTCTTTCTGTTTGTTCCTAGCTATCATAGTTCCTGAGATATTTTGGGAATTCTGGAGCGAAATCCTAAAACTGGAAAATCTGACAATTGATGAGCTCTGGTGGCCTCAATATGAACCTGACATAAACAAGACCGATATACTTTCGATAGAGCTTGTCTCGAGCTATCTAACGCCATTTTCTGTTTGTCGCTACGTTGCGTGATTTTTTATATCTTAGGGGGGGCTGAAATCAACACCCTCCCCCCCCCCCCCGGCCGTTCGTGGTTGGCGCAGACCCCCGGCCGTGCGCGTGTTAAAGATGAACCCCACCAATTCCACCCTCCTCCTTGTCGGTACTCCTCAAGCCCTTAAAAACACCTTATCCTTTCAGCTCCAATTTAGTCAAAAAGTGCAACTCCATCCAGTTCTGTCTGTATATTAAAATTCGTCACCACCTCACACCCGAGACCCGCAAACTCCTTATTCAGACACACGTGTTCCCACACATAGTGCATACTGTACTGCAGCCATGGGCAGGGCTGGCCCTATGGGTCATGGGCTGGGCCTGGGCTGGGCCTGGGCCGGGACTCAACTTTAAGAAAATCACTGGACTCTGGATGGGCCTGGGCCTGACAATTTTGAAGTAATGCGCGCGTCGCACAAGCTCAGGTCAAAGCTCACAAATATGTTAACCAGCAGTTCACTTACACAGCAACACACTGTTGCTGTGACTGTGGCTTTTTTTGGATAGCATGGTTGGCTCATTGTTTCACATTTATAGTATACCAGTAAATATGTTAGGATAATGATTGCACAATTTGTGAAAATAATTATATGCTTAATCTGAACGGGCCGGACTGGGCCTGGGCCTCAATATTATTAATTTGACCGGGCCTGGTCCGGACCTGGGCTTGGTGTTCATGGGCCTGGGCTGGGCCGGGCTGGGGGTTGGTGGGCCCGTGACGAACACTGCTGTACTGCCTCTCCGTCTGGGGCGGGCCACCGCCTGCCACCTCAGCCGGGTACAAAAGGTCATACATTTCGTGGCAAGGATCGTCTCCGGTGCGCGGGGTCGAGATCATATCTCACCAGTTGTGGAGTCGCTAGGCTGGCGCGGTATACGCGACCTCGTTGCACGCCGCGACTGTATCGGCGTCTACAGGGCCTTAAACGATTCCCGCGTCCCGGCAGCGGTCCGATCGCTGTTCATCCCTCGCACCGCTGTGAGTGAGGGCCTAGCCAGACTACTTTCAACCATTGATTGAGTAAGCCCGTGCTCAGCCAGTCTACCTTCCACCATTGATTGGGTAAGACCGTGCTCAGCCAGTATACCTTCCACCATTGATTGGGTAAGCTCGTGCTCAGCCAGTCTACCTTCCACCATTGATTGGGTAAGCACGTGCTCAGCCAATCTACCTTCCACCATTGATTGGGTAAGTCCGTGCTCAGCCAGTCTACCTTCCACCATTGATTGGGTAAGTCCGTGATCAGCCAGTCTACCTTCCACCATTGATTGGGTAAGTCCGTGATCAGCCAGTCTACC
>JAXIVJ010001004.1:130000-160269 GCA_036785665.1 Chirona hameri
TTGGCTGGGCGGTACGGCAGGGGCTGTGGTGGCTGGGTGGTACGGCAGAGGCTGTGGTGGCTGGGCGGTACGGCAGGAGTTGTGATGGCTGGACGGTACGGCAGGGGCTGTGGGCGGTACGGCAGGGGCTGTGGTGGCTGGGTGGTACGGCAGGGGCTGGGATGGCTGGGTGGTACGGCAGGGGCTGTGGTGGCTGGGCAGTACGGCAGGGGCTGTGGTGGCTGGGTGGTACGGCAGGGGCTGTGGTGGCTGGGCGGTACGGCAGGGGTTGTGGTGGCTGGACGGTACGGCAGGGGCTGTGGGCGGTACGGCAGGGGCTGTGGTGGCTGGGTGGTACGGCAGGGGCTGTGGGCGGTACGGCAGGGGCTGTGGTGGCTGGGTGGTACGGCAGGGGCTGTGGTGGCTGGGCGGTACGGCAGGGGCTGTGGTGGCTGGACGGTACGGCAGGGGCTGTGGGCGGTACGGTAGGGGCTGTGGTGGCTGGGCGGTACGGCAGGGGCTGTGGTGGCTGGGCGGTACGGCAGGGGCTGTGGTGGCTGGGCGGTACGGCAGGGGCTGTGGTGGCTGGGTGGTACGGCAGGGGCTGTAATGGCTGGGCGGTAAGGCAGGGGCTGTGGTGGCTGGACGGTACGGCAGGGGCTGTGGGCGGTACGGCAGGGGCTGTGGTGGCTGAGCGGTACGGCAGGGGCTCTGGTGGCAGCTGTTTTGGCACCGCCGTCGGTCGCCGCTCCCTGCCATCGTGCGGTGTCAGCAATCAACGATGGCCGGCCAGGCGAGCCTGCCGCGCCGCGGCAGCATTGATTCCAGCGGCGCGCCCGACCCCGCACCTTCGGCCACCTTCATAAAGCCGAGCTGGCTTACCTACAGCCATATTCTAATTCGCGTAGAGTATGCAAAGAGCAAAGAGCAAAGAGCACTTGCTTTAAAGCTGTCTTGGTTGTTAGCATACCAAATGGATTACGTTAGAAACTTTGGTGTGCTTCATACGATATTAGGGCATTTTCCAGTACTTTATCGATCCTGCCTTATAGATAGTCCTGAAAGCAGACATGCAGACATGGCCCGGCCATTCCTATTCGGTACAGGCTGCGCCACGCCGGCCTCTGCCTCTGTGCTTTAACCCGCGACTTACTGGGGGGGGGCTATTTTCCCCCCTTCCCGTTATTTTGCAATAACTCCTAAATCAACACAAGTATCGTCACCAATCTTGCAGTACCTTCTCTCACATCATTTCTACACATGTTGGCCAAAGTAAAAAGATGAGGTTATGATAGGTCAACCGGAAATGACGTCAGAGTGACGTCATGTTCTTCGGTTTTTGTTGAAAAATAATAGTTTTCGGAAAACGCTGTCAAAGGTACAATGTTTGAGATAAATGCAATTGTCTTCAATCAAATTACTGGCAATAGACCGGGCTATCAAACTGCAATTTTTTAACACAATTTGCAAAAAAAAATCAGAGTTATCCCAAAACCGGAATATAGGGCTAAAGGGTTCACCTTTATATACCTTATATACCTTAATAGTTCACCTTTAACATGGGGTTTTGAACTGAGATAGCAGATTTGTAGAGCAGATCGAAAAACGGGTTGTGGTGAAAGAATTACCTCGCTATGCTAAGTAATTTCGAGACAGGAAAAGGCAGGCAAATCTTAGCGTTGTTATGATTATAATAATTCGATGCAACTATCAATAGTTGTGAGCTGTACCATGAAAAATGCAGATCTGATGTGTTGCCTGATCTGATGTGTTGAACAGTGCCTTCACTCACTGTTCAATTCTGAAACAATCTAAGAGCCATAAAATTGCAAGTATTTCAGTAAATAACATATTAACCCTATTTGTAACAGGGGGGCGGATTCCGCCCCCCCCCCTCATGTTTTTCGCAGATATCTCCAGAACGGCTGGGAGCAGGCCCATTAAATTTTGGGACTTTTCATAGAATTGAACTCCGGATTTGGAGTCAAAATTTTGAGTTCTTAACTTGAACAGAGGCGGTTCCAGGGCACAGTTTTGGGTGGGTTCGGAGGCGACATTTGGCGAAAATACGGAAATGCGATCTTCACGGTTTCTTCCTAACTGCATCAAGTATGAAGGAGTTACATCGGCTTACCGTGATTGCAAAAAGTGCAAATTAGATGATGTTAATGAAATATCATACAAAATTGCATGGCAGAGGCGGTTTCAGGGGCTTGAAAAGGGGGGGGGGGGGTTCCAGGAAGTATCCAATGCTTGGCGGGAAGCCAATAGAGCAATGTAAGGGGCATTTATAGCTATCAAGATGTAAAAGATAGCTTCTGCTTCCATTATTTGCATAATTTATTACATATAGAGTTTCAGGGGCGTGTTCAGGAACATGAAAAGGGGGGTGACTGGCATGGTGATGACGATATGCCAGCGATAACGGCGCAATATACGTTTAGCTTATAATAATATATGCACATATGAGACCAGAAAAGGGAATAAAGTCATTTTTTGCAGGGGCGCGCTCAGGTATGGAAGAAAGGGGGTCATATTATTGCAAGGAAACTAAGACCGCGCGACGCGGCCGCGCCTTCTGAACCCCGCTTTAGCCAAGCTAAGTAGCTGTTGGATAGCTCTGTTGTTTTGTGTATTTTTTGAGGAACCACATTATATTTAGATATAAGGATTAGATATTTAGTTTTGTGGATCGTTTAGGTATTATTTTTAAGCATTCATAGTTAGCTGTTACCTCTTACTTGCTTTTTAAAGGACTTTTCATTCTAGCTTGTGTGCGCCAAAATTGTCTTAGTCTTATTTTTGTGTTATTAGTTGCAGGGTTGGATAAGTAGATATTTTAGAAAATTAGGGATAATTAAGGTGTATTTAGTATTCAGTTTATTTAAGGATTAGATATTTAGTCTAGTATTAGGTGCACTCATAGCTGATTTGTGTCACTAGCTTTACCTAGATCTAGTTAAGGTTTAGAAGAAGAAAAAACAAACAAAACAAAAACAAAAAAAGTTAAGTTAAGTTAGTAAAGTATTGAAAAGTGCATAGTACCTAAGTTATATACCTAAGTTACTAGTGTATTCAAATGAGCATGACTAGGATGCAGGCGAAGGTAGCAGAGCTAGAGGCCCTCCAGGCTAGAGTAGCGGAGCTTGAGGCGCAGTTAAGTAAGTGTAGGTGTAGAGATGAGCCACAGGAGGGTGTAGCTTCTGACCAAGGAACGTATGCGCAGATCGTGGTTAGGGGGTCAGAAAAGGAGCCTACAGGATCAGGGACCAGTGGTAGTTCTGATAGGGGCATAAGGGAGGAGGATAAGGCAAAGGTGGATAGTGTGGCTGGGGTTTGGAAGTGTGTTGGAGGGTCACGTTTCTGGAGACTCAACATTGTGGAAAGTAATGCTAGGGCCACAGACAGTAAGGATGAGGAGGGGTGCTGGGTAATGGAGGGTGGTAGCAGAATCTGGAGGAGGAAGAGGGAAGGGGATCAGGAGGGATGGACAAAAGTTCAGGGTAGAGTCAGGCAGTACAGCCCCAGGGAACATCAGCAGGTTACAATAGCAAATAGGTTCAGTGCGTTAGAGTCAGCAGCTGAAAGTGACAGGGAAGAGATTCAGCATTTAGTGGTTGGGGACTCAAGGATAAGGCCCTTAAGGCGAACATTCTGTGGGAAGAGGGACAGATGTATAGTCAAACCGGGGGCAAGAGTAGTTGATATGGGCCCTGTCATTGAGGCAGAACTTGGTAGGAGTAGCCCGGAGACAGTTATAATGCAGGTGGGGGTGAACAACATAGGACCTAGGCAGAGTGTGAGAATAGTAGCGGAGTACCGGAGCCTGCTGCAGAGGTTGAAGGAGTCCAGGAAACCAGTCATTGTGACTGGCATCCTCCCTCGCTGTGGAGCCAGTGAGGAGTGGTACTCGAGAGCTCTGTCTGTGAACAGCTCAGTTCAGAACTTATGTTCAGCTATGGGGCTTAGTTATGTAGACTTATGGGATCAGTTCTATGAGTGGCATAGGTACTATATGAAGGATGGGCTTCACTTATCGGATGAGGGGGCAAGGGCTTTGGGAGATGCCTACAGAAGTGTCATTCAGGGAAACTAGGTAGGAGGGGGGGGGGTCAGGGACGCTAGTACTAGGGCATCAGGAAGTAAGCATTGGTAGAAGTTCATGTCAGAATAGGACAGTAGATCATAATTCCCTCAGAATTAGTAGAGTCAGCTCAAAGTATAAGATCACATGTGTGTTGCTGAATGCCCAAAGTATTAGGTCTAAATTTGATGAGTTTGAGTGTTATGTTGCCCTTGAAAAGCCTGATATCATTTGTGTAACCGAGACATGGGTTAGTGAGGGGTATAATAGGGATAGGCTACAGGAATTCGAGTTACAAGGGTATAACATGTTCTCATACTGCAGAGAATCACGGCAGGGAGGCGGAGTGTTTGTATATGTAAATAGCTTGTACTGCACTACTAGAGTTGATGATTCTAGTAAAGTAAAAGAAGTAGAATCAATCTGGCTTGACATTAAAATTGGTACAGGAAACAGAGGAAGGTTGAGGATAGGTGCATTTTACAGACCAGGGAATCTTCCAAGGAACTCCCAAGCTGAAACAGACCAAGATATTTGTGAGGAAATACGTAGGAACTTTCGGGCTCAGTGTCTTATTATGGGAGATTTTAACTTAAGAGGATACGAAAGTATAGCAGAGGAAACAAATGAGTGTAGGTTGTATAGGCAAATCTTTGAAGAGGAGCTTTTCATGCATCAGTTTGTAACAGAGCCAACCATACATTGCTCCATTCTAGACCTTGTATTCTCAGACAACAGTGATCTAGTTAGTGACATAAGTATTTGTGCAGGTCTAGGAACCAGTGATCACAATATGGTTGAATTCAATATCTCATCAGAAAGGAGGCCCAAAGATAACCTTATTATGGTTCCAAACTTCAGCCGGGCTGATTTTGATGGTATTAGAAATGACCTCGCACAGATAAAATGGAACGTTGAGTTGGCAGGTTTAGATGCATGTGAGGCCTGGAATGTTTTCAAAGCTAGATTAAGCCAAATTCAAAATCGGCATATACCCCTCAGGCACAAACGTAACAGAACCAAGGGCAATCCAGTTTGGCTTACACCAGAAGTAAGGAGTGCTATACAAGCTAAAAGAAGTGCATTTGGCATTTTGAAGGGATCTTCACTAGATATAAATCAGAAGGCCTACCAGAATGCAAGAAATTCAGTTAAGAAAAAGGTCAGAGCAGCTAAAAGGGCAAAGGAACTTGATTTAGCTAGACATTGTAATGCAGATAGTAAGAAGTTCTTCAGTTTTTATAAGTTAAGTACAGTTTCCAAAAATATAGGTCCATTTAAGGTAGATGATGTGTTAGTTAGCAAGGACAGTGAAATGGTTGAAGTGCTTAATGATCAGTTTCAATCTGTCTTTACTATCGAGGACCAGAGTAGTATTGCAGCACTTCAGCCTGAGCTAGAGACAGAGGAGACTATAGGAGAGCTAGGTGGCATAAGTAGTGAACTTGTTCTAGAATATCTAAAGAAAGTAAGGCCTAACAAGGCAGAAGGACCTGATGAAATCCATGCTAGACTTTTAAGAGAATCTGAAAGGGAGTTGTCGGTTCCATTAGCCATAATATTTTCTAAATCACTTGCAGATAGTAAAATTCCACTTGATTGGAAAAGAGCAAATGTTGTTCCTATTCATAAAAAGGGAGATAGAAGTAAAGAGGAAAACTATAGACCAGTTAGTCTGACCTCATTAGTCTGCAAGGTGCTTGAATCAATCATCAAAGATAAGATTGTTGAATTCTTGGAGCAAAATGAACTCATCAAGGACACACAGCATGGCTTTAGGAAGGGCCGTTCTTGTTTAACTAATCTTCTGGAGTTTTTGGATGTTGCAACAGATAGCTTTGATCAGGGTAAACAGCTAGATGTAGCTTTTCTTGATTTCAGTAAAGCATTTGACAAAGTCCCCCATACCAGACTGGGGTTGCAACTTAAAATTCATGGGATCAGGGGCAAGATTCTGGATTGGATAGAAACGTGGCTTTCAGGACGCCAGCAAAGGGTTATATTGAATGGGTGCCAATCACAATGGAAGGAGGTTCTCAGTGGGGTTCCACAGGGCTCAGTCCTGGGCCCATTGCTTTTTATAATATTTGTGAATGCAATTGAGAACAGTATAGACAGCAAAGTCTTGAAATTTGCAGACGATCTAAAAGTTGTCAGGATTATTAGAGGAAAACATGATCAGGATGTTTTTCAATCAGATCTGGACAAGCTAGTTGAGTGGTCTGAAGCATGGTAGATGAAATTCAATTTGAGTAAATGTAAGATTATGCACGCTGGACGGGTTAGCAGTAAACATAGGTATGAAATGGGTGGGCAGAAAATGGAGCAGATTGAAAAGGAAAGAGATTTAGGTGTCGTGGTAAACAATAGACTATCAGCGTCAGACCAGGTTGTAGAAGTTAGGAAAAAGGCACTTAGAATGCTAGGGGCCATTAACAGAAATGTTTCCTACAAGAGTGAAAGGTAATAACAAAACTGTATTGTGCATACGTTAGACCACATTTGGAGTATTGTGTACAAGCCTGGGCTCCAACATATGAGAAAGATTGCTGGTTGTTAGAAAGAGTTCAAAAAAGGGCAACAAAAATGGTTAATTGTCTTGGTAGTTTACCTTATGAAGATAGATTAAAGAAATTGGGTATGTTTTCACTTAGATATAGAAGGCTAAGAGGAGATCTAATTGAAGTCTTCAAATTTGTAAATAGTCAGCATTCTGGATATTTAAAGGGTATGTTTGAGTTCAATAGGGAAAATCGAGATAGAGGTCATCAGCATAAACTCATTATGAAACAAAGTAGGACTAGGCTACGACAGTCATTTTTCAGTAGAAGGGTTGTAGGACATTGGAATATGCTACCAGGGGATGTCGCTGATGCAGTGACACTTGCTTCCTTCAAAATTAGATTAGATAAATACTTTACAGAGAAGGGATTAGTTCATAAATACTCGTGGGATTAGCCTTCTTTTATGCAGGTAGAGTGAGGTGATTTGAAGGGGCGAGACTGGTGGAGGGGGGGGGGGGGGGTGGGGGTGGGTGTGGGTGTGGGTGGGGTGGGGTGCAACCTCGGATGGGCCCAAGAGGCTCTTTGTTGCACTTTTCTTTTATGTCTTCTATTTATGTCTTTAAGAGGCATGGGCGTACAATGACATAACATACTGCAGTTTTCGGATGAAACACGCACACAGGCTACTCTACGAACGATTATAAGATAATAGGCGAGTCCAGGTAGGGTAAAAAGGGGGGTAAGCAATGTTAATTGAAGTTGTAAGTGAAATAGTCACTGTTGACTAGTTAGTATCATAATAGCGGATAATATACTTATCAAAAGGTCTTGCACCGCCCTAGTTTGGATCCTGGATACGCCTATGATGAATTACAACATGCAAAAAGGAACTATCTATGATCAGTAACATATGTATAGTGCTGGGTAGCAACTTGTCTGCGGTTAATATTTTTCCCAATTGTACCCCCCTTTTTCACTAACCTGGTACCGCCTATGGCAAAAATATGATTTATAACTGTTTTTCTAATGTCTCAATCGCACACCATTTCATTTATAAAAAACAACATCAAAAAATGGTTTTATTACGCATTTACTTCACCCCCATATTGAGTGACCTGCACACGCCTATGATTTTTGAATTTTCAAACGTCACCGTCATATATCAATTTCCGATTTAATCTCTATCGATTCCTATTAGTTGTGTTAAAATTGGTCTATAAACATGAAAGCTATGTTGAATCAAAAATATCACTAAAATTTGTCGTTTTTGCCCCCCTGTTGCCCCCCTATCCAAAATTTAGATTTGTTATTATTTATAAATGTAGATCGTGTTGAGGGGAACCAAACACCGTTTCATTTTTGAAAATCGGACGGGTAGATCTCGAGATCTCCGGGGGCGGAATCCGCCCCCCCCCCCCCTGTTACAAATAGGAGCCTGTTACAAATAGGGTTAAGGACATGTGCAAATATTTGCCAATATCTCCTAATAGCCGATAACTATCTGATATAGGCCGAAATTATATCAGAACGAAACAGCCCAATATTTTGACAGGCAAACCGCCGAGCGCTTTCATCCGAACACAATATCCTTCCTATTATCAGCTCAGGTAGCGTGCTTCGACTATCAGTCATTCAGCAAATAGAGCCTTAACCCGCGCCCCGCTGGAGTCTGCAGCCGAACGCGCCCCGCTGGGGGGGGGGGGGAGATTATGCCCCTCGTTATCTTCCGAATCAATAACCGTAGCGAGACGTGCAAGGCGGCAATCAAAAGCTTTTAATGAGACACATCTAAAATATACGCAGCATTTTCAAAATAAGGTCACATGTCAGATCACGGTCAGGTCAAAGGTCAAAATTGAGTTTTGTTTTGTTTGGGGGGGGGGGGGGGCATACTTTCCATCCGAAGCCTTATATTGCGACTATTAACGCACAAAGTGCTCTCAAAGGTATCATGCATCTTCCGCATAAGCAAAAGTGAAATTGTAAGCAAAGGTCAAGGTCAAGGTCAGGTCACAAAAGGTCACAGGTCTACGAAAGCATGCGACACATGTTGCATGGTTATTTTACACATAGAATTCGATAGTAACAGCCATTTTCACAACCTGACCCCATATAATAGCCCTAAGGTCAAGTCAGGTCACAACAAGGACAACATTTGAAATTGATTAATATAAATACACAAGGCATGTTTCTAGACCAGTTTTGTCTCAGAAATACATAAATGACATTTATTGGCCTGTATCTGGTCAATACAAGACAAAAACGTAACTTCAAAAAATGACGTCATGAGTTACATATACTTAGGGAGCTATAAGTCAGTCAAAAATAAAGATATTGCTTTGAAATTTGGTTTGGGTATCGTCCATACTTGTTGTCTCTCCGTTTTTTTTATATCTTCAAATAAAGTGATTTTGTGGAAATTCTTCCGAAAACCATATTTCTTTTTTGAGAGCCAAAAACCCAAAATGTCGCAAATCCGAGATTGTCATTTGGAAGAAAATGTTATTTTCTTTCTGTTGACGTTTTCTATTTACAATTTTCATTAACATTCAATTTTCTACGAGTGTTCACACATTTATCATTTTCCCATAAAAAAATGGCATGACATGACGTCATTAAAACGTCATTATCTCCCAAAGTGCGTAATCAATGCCCCGGAAATTTGGTGAGAAAACGTAGGAATGATGTAGCACAGGGGGGGGGGGGGGGGGGGTCCAGGAAATCTTCGAAGGGGGTCATTAATTGCAGTGGTGCCCCTACCTATACCCAAATCTGAAAACTCAACGGATTTGGTCCACTATATTTTGGGGGTGCCCCTATTTCAGCATTTTTTTTAATTGACAACGTTGGCTATAGGTATTTGCAATATCAGTCGTACCCTTTCTATCATTTAAAGTGCCGCTGATGGTGCTAAAATATATTATTTGTACAGTCAAGCGCGGCCCAAGACGGCTGATGAAGAATTGACCAAGATGGAAGTCGAGGTTCGTGACCAGGGGGAAGGGGGAGGGGGTTGGAAGCCGTTTTTTTACAAGCAGTAAATCTTATGCATGCGATAAACCATTATTGCGGCCGCAAAGCGACGCCAAAATTTGAGGTTTTTAGCGGCGTTGGAGAACTAATTTTTGCTGTTGTAACCAGCTTGCAGGGTCAAAACGAGGAAATATGTCTGGAGCAAAAGGTAGTATCAAAATGCATTTTACCCCCCCCCCCCCCCCATTTAAAGCCAAAAGTGCCCCACCTTTGATGGACCCCATATCTCCCCCCCCCCCTCCCCTGCGGCCACCAGTGTGTACAGTCTATATTAGACCCTTTTGTACTGGACAAGAACATTGATTGATTTGCGCCGCGTAACGGCGCGTAATTTTTTGTTTTTTCTTCTTCTGGATAACTAGGCCCTAAAAGTCGAAAGGTTCTATAATCTATATGTATCGACCCAAGGGGACCCTCAGGGCCCCTCGAGTCCGATACGTTATTGCCTCTGGTATAAAGGCACGTTGGTGCCCCTTCATAACCCATGGGACGAGAGGCATGAATGTTCATTTTTTGGCATAATTTAGCAACTTTAATTTAGCAACATTTCGCGATTTGTTTTTTCTCCAGCGATCAATGCTTGTGATTTCATGGCGGCACCAGACCATTGTTTTCCCTCCTGGATTCAAGAAGACACAGTGCTCCGGTGTCTCCCCTCGCCCCACAGTGCCGCCTACCGTTACGATGGTGCCCCTGGCACACCGGCGTGGTGGTGCCCTTGGTTCACTGGCGCGGTGGTGCCCTTAGTTCAAAGAACCCTTTGAATCATTTGCGCCGCGTAGCGGCGCGGATTTTTTGGCTTTATTTTGGTGGTGTCCCTGGTGTCCCGGCGCGGTGGTGCCCCCATGACCCAAAGGGGGGGGGGGTCATGACCCCGTGACGCCCCCTCCCCCTTGGATTCTCCACTGATGTAGCATAAGGTACTGCAAGTTTCATGTCGGTATCTATCATAGTTTTCAAGTTATTGAGACAATCCGGGAGGAGGGCTGATTTTACCCCCCCCCCCCCGCCGCAGCGGAGCGCAAGTTAACACACAAAATTCAAAATACCTACCTAGTTGATGTTGATCACTTAGACGTAATTAAATAACTTCTTTCAAAGTTGGTGATGTCCTAGCAGCGCTACGAACGTTTGGAGTGAAAATAGTTGTTACCTCCTCCGCTAGATGTCTCTGAATGCATCGACCTGCAATGGTAGACTGTACCGGTGAGCTTTCGGCGCTCAGCGTTAACCCTATTTGTAACAGGGGGCGGATTCCGCCCCCCCCCCCCCCCTCATGTTTTTCGCAGATATCTCCAGAACGACTGGGAGCAGGCCCATGAAATTTTGGGACTTTTCCCAAAACAGATTTTCACATATGGAGTCAAAATTTTGAGTTCTTAACCTGAACAGAGGCGGCTCCAGGGCACGGTTTTGGTTGGGTTCGGCGACGACATTTGGCGATAATCCGGAAATGCGATCTTCACGGCTTCTTCCTAACTGCCTCAAGTATGAAGGAGTTACATCGGTTTACGGTGTTTGCAACATATGCAAATGAGTTGATGTTAATACAATATCATAAAAATTGCATGGCAGAGGCGGTGTCAGGGGCTTGAAAAGGGGGAGGGGTTTCTAGGAAGTATTCAATGCTTGGCGGGAAGCCAATAGAGCGATGTAAGGGGCATTTATAGCTATCAAGATGTAAAAGATAGATTCTTCTTCCATTATTTGCATAATTTATTACATATAAAATTTCAGGGGCGTGTTCAGGCACATGAAAAGTGGGTGACTGGCATGGTGATGACGATATGCCAGCGATAACGGCGCAATAGACAGTTAGCTTAGCACATATGAGGCCAGAAAAGGGAATAAAGTCATTTTTTGCAGAGGCGCGCTCAGGAATGGAAAAAGGGGTCATATTATTGCAAGGAAACTAAGAGGCATGGGCCTACAATGACATAACATACTGCAGTTTTTGGATGAAACACGTACCACAGGGTACTCTACAAACGATTATAAGGTAATAGGCGAGTCCAGGTAGGGTAAAAAGGGGGTAAGCAATGTGAATTGAAGTTGTAAGTGAAATAGTCACTGTTGACTATTTAGTATCCTAATAGCGGATAATATACTTATCAAAAAGTCTTGCGCCTCCCCAGTGTGGATCCTGGATACGCGTATGATGAAGTAAAACATGCAAAAAGGAACTATCTACGATCAGTAACTTATTTTTAGTGCTGGGTAGCAACTTGCCTGCGGGTAATATTTTTTCCCAATTTGACCTCCCTTTTTCACTAACCTGGTACCACCTATGGCAAAAAAATATGATTAATAACTGTTTTGTCTAATGTCACAATAACATACCATTTAATTTATTTATAAAAAATGGTTGTATTACACATTTAATTCACCCCCATATTGAGTGACCTGCACACGCCTATGATTTTTGAATTTTCAAAAGTCACCGCCATATATCAATTTCCAATTCAATCTCTATCCATTCCCATTAGTTGTGTTAAAATAGGTTGATAAACATGGCAGCTGTGTTGGATCAAAAATACTACTAAAATTGGTAGTTTTTGCCCCCCTGTTGCCCCCTATCAATTTTGTGTATTTATTATTATTTATAAATGTAGATTGTGTTGAGGGGAACCAAACGCCGTTTCATTTTTGAAAATCGGACTGGTTGATCTCGAGATCTCCGGGGGGCGGAATCCCCCCCCCCCCCCCCCCCTGTTACAAAAAGGGGTAGCCAGGAGCATGTTACTAATAGAGTTAAAGGGGTTTTAGTCTGCCGGGAGGAAAAAGGAGCGGGACAAAAAGGCGGAACGATTTCAAATGAGAATACAGGAAATATGTGCATTACATATGATGTGTAGGCCTAGTGTTTAAATCCATTGTTCTCGTTCAGCTAAATCGAATGTGCGTATTCATGGCGCATTATTTATATTTCTACCAGCATGTAATTACAATGCCAGTTCCCCACATAGCATGGCAGCTGATAATCGAAAGCTCACAGCGCAGTTCAGTACGTTATCACAAATGTGTATATATGAAAAGATGTTAAGTGTTACGATTTTGAAATGTAAAATTTAAGTTATAACTTTGTTCTTTTTTTTCTTTTAAAATAAATGCAGGCCGAACCTTTTGAATGGATGGATTTCCGAGGTCAGGACCCGCGCTAAGCAGAGCTTGTTGCAAAGGCTCTGATCCATATGCGTCGCCCCAGGGGGGAGGGAAAACGGGGCAACTTGCCCCCCCCCCCCAACCTCCGACTGGCGATCCCCTGAGATCGATGCAGATCCGACGTAATTTAAGGGTCGACAAAATAGAGTAGGCTGATGCCGTCCAGAGGCTCACCCCGCCGACTCACCCCGCCGACTCCACAAAACGCATACTCCAGAGGCTCACCCCGACACCACTAAACGCATATATAGTTAAATATGCTTCCCTATTCCTAGTAAAAATCGTATTTATTAGGTAGTTGACGTCTGCCAGAGGGATTTGCCCGCCAATCCAAAAATCCTGGCAACGCCAATGCCTTGACCTTTGCTATCCTATCGCGCAATTCCTAGTGGCCGGCATAATTAAGAGACGAAAGTTGTACATTGTATGTACATGCCCGACATATCCGGATACAGCCCATCCCGCCCTCTGACGTCACCTGACATTGAATGCAACCGCTGCCACTGGCCGCAGGCCATCCCAGGCAGGAGCAAATTGCGAGCGCCGAAGCGACTCGAACCCGGGCTG
Source organism: Chirona hameri (assembly GCA_036785665.1). Taxonomy (NCBI): domain Eukaryota; kingdom Metazoa; phylum Arthropoda; class Thecostraca; order Balanomorpha; family Balanidae; genus Chirona; species Chirona hameri. The sequence continues at coordinate 143,330 of JAXIVJ010001004.1, forward strand.
CCACTACCGGGTGGGGCCAGAAGCCCAGCGCTCTCCTTACTGAGCTACAGAGACAGACGGTAGGTATCTTAAATTAGTGATGTCATTTTCCCACACACAAAAAAAAATCATGACCGATTCCGAACCGATACCGAATGGGAAGCATTTCGGTTGACCGAATACCGACTGATTTGGGTTGAAGCCAAAAATGTCAAAAATTTGACACATTTTCACATTTTATACTTATTTATGTAGATAACACATTGGAAAAATAGCTTTGTTTAACATCATAAAACACGCATGTTCGGTTTCCAAAAATACAGTATAATTGTGAAAAAAGAACCAAATACATTTACAAAGCAAAGTAGTGGATGCTGCAAGCACATATCGAAAGCACATTGAAAACAGGATGGCAAAATGTGACCTAAATCATTTTATATTAATTTGCCGCATAATACATATTACATAAATACATACATAGGAAGAAATACATTTTATCTGGCCAAAGTTGGAGGGGCAACTGGTTACTGGTTTGTGCTTGCTACTTAAAGGGAATGTTTCACCTTTCTGAAAGTTGTCAAATATACGCTGGTTGTAGGCGAAAATATAGAGTAATTGCTGCTGAAAACGATGGTGATATTTTTGATCTCGAAAGTTCACTTAACTTTACACAAATTAAGTTTTTAAATTTGGGATGATGACGTCATTATTGAGCTATAGACCGCCGCAGATTGGTTGACATAGTGGGATTGGCTAAAAGATAGTCGCTGTCAGCCAATTAGCGGCGGCACTAGCCAGACCCCATTTTGCAAACTATAAATTTAATTGCTTAAAAACGGCTAAGTTTTGGGGAAAATGACCTTAGTATTTTCGACATTTCAATAACGGCCAAAGATAATGGCTATCTCAGTTCAAAACCAATACAAAGGTGAAACATTCCCTTTAAGATGGTATACATAATACAATACTTATTTTTAAGGACCTCACTTCCTCTTGTGAGTAATATCTTCAATCTCGATATAATAATGATGTGTTCTATTTAGTATTTACATTAATTGATTGAATTGGGAGCAAATTTGCTGGATATAATGTGTACAAGTGTGACAAAAAGTGAATTGTTTAAGATTAGGCTGACCGAAAAGTGTCCAAAAATGTATAAGCCTGACCGACCGATTACCAAATGGGTCACAACATTTTTTCGGTTACCAAAATTTTGGTAACCGATTGACATCACTATCTTAAATCAATGTCAACACGGCAGGTATCTTTTTTTTAAATAAAAGCAGGCCTTGACAAGCGAATCATCACTACGAAATGCTCAAACTTAGAAAGAGAATAGTTGACCTTGGATCTGCTATAAACCAATCTGGTATAAACTACCCATCTGGTATGGAATACTCCACCTTGGTCTGTTGTAAACCAATCTGGTATAAGCCAGCCATCTGGTATAAACTATGGCGGGTCGTTCGAAAATCTGCTCTAGAGCCGTTGAGTTAGAGTTTTGGGATAAACAAACCGTGGATCATATGGTTGTTATATCTAAGCTACAATTCTGCTATCTCAGTCCAAACCCCCATGTTAAGGTGGACTATTCCCTTTAAACCAGATGGCTAGTTTATACCAGATTGGTTTATACCAGATCCAAGGTCGACTATTCCCTGTAAGAAAATCATTCGCAATGACAAAATGTTGTTATATAGGCTATTTTGCTTATTTATCAACGTTTTTATCAGAGTAAACTTACCCGGCATGCTATTGAACAACTTATACCACATCTTACCTCTTATACGTCTTATAACACAGGATTTATTTTTTCATACAGCATGTGGAACATAGCAACTCTCTTTCAATTATAGGATATTTGCGGCAGTGAAAGGCGAATATTGTGACCGAAAGCAATGAATGACTTTATTTATACATTAACTCTTATGTCCCAAGTATTTGTACACATTAACTACGTCATTAAATTATATTTAATTTCAGCAAATTAAACATGATGCTCAAAGATCAAGAGATTCAGATAATTTTATCGAGACAATCGTTTTTTTTTAAACTTGCAGGCAAAACGCGGTGTTGCCATTAAATATGATCGCCTGCCAAGCCCATGGTAAATATCGCCGCTGTCCGGCAGCCGCCCGGTCCAGGAGGATGGCTGAGGCCGTCACCTCGTGAGCACTGACGTCACGCGTCCCGGCCGCCGCTCCTCTCTGGCGGCGGTGGACTCCCAGTCCCTCTGGCAGCTCTGGCGGCGGTGGACCCCCGGTCCCTCTGGCAGCGGTCACTCTAGCAGCAGTGGACCCCCGGTCCCTCTGGCAGCTCTGGCGGCGGTGGACCCCCGGCTCCTCTGGCAGCTCTGGCGGCGGTGGACCCCCGGTCCCTCTGGCAGCTCTGGCGGCGATGGACCCCCGGTCCCTCTGGTAGCTCTGGCAGCGGTGGACTCCCGGTCCCTCTGGCAGCGGTCCCTTTGGCAGCGGTCCCTCTGGCAGCAGTGGACCCCCGGTCCCTCTGGCAGCGGTGGACCCCCGGTCCCTCGGAAGCGGTGGACCCCGGTCTCTCTGGCAGCAGTGGACCCCCGGTCCCTCTGGCAGCAGTGGACCCACGGTCCCTCTGGCCCTCTGGCAGCAGTGGACCCCCGGTCCCTCTGGCGGCGGTGGACCGGGGGCCACAGCGGGCGTGGCCACGTTCCCATGGTGAGCCGACACAACACAGATTGCAGACAGCTCACCTGTGTATTCATCGAGACGCCGCATAGGAACAGGTGTTTAGTAATTCAAATGGAGGTGTTAGAGGAAAATACCAGGCCAAGTTATTTTGGTAAATAGATCATTAAGCTTGGGATGTAGCGATTTAAAACAATGACCTAAAAGCATTCCACCGTCAAGTTTGTGATAATTGCCAGGAGTGTTCTTACACAAGATTATACGTGCTAATAAAATACTTAATATAACATGCATTCCGCATACTATGAAATACACAGTTATAAAGTTGCTTTCTTTCACAGCGCCTCGTGACACGTAATTTAATAGCTCAACAGCACCTGGCGAGGAAAGACGAGGAGAGGACTGCGCCCATTCGGCGGATTATCCGGCGGAGTACTGAGATTCGGCGGCCTCTGTCAACTAAAGCCGCCTATCCAGTCAGCTCCAGGCCGATGCTTGCCTCATAAGCATGTATGAGAAGCATGTATGATTAAGCATGTATGATGTAAGCATGTATGATCATAAGCATGTATGATTCGCGCGTCCATGAAGCCTGTAGCTACACAGCAATTTGAATGACCGGCTGACTTTCCAAACTTACGAGGGCTCTGAACCCAAATCCAAGCACATTACACCGGACACTTAGAAACGAACGCCGGAGAGCTCGGACACAGAAAGAGGAACGCCGAACAACTCACAGACAGAAAGACGAACGTCAAAGAACTCGGAAGTCTGGTCCATGGAAGATCTTCCAAGACGATGTCTGTGTTTAACCCCGGTCGAGCCTGTCTGGGATGTCGGCGCTGTCGGGGTGCAATGGGACCAGTGGCGTGTCAGCTGGTCTGCGGAACCATCTGCCGCAGGACACTGACTGTCCTGCGTCGGCGATACTGAGGCGCTGAGGCGGCACGGGCCAGTAGCCGGGGCCCCGCCTCGTCTGCGATGCTGCCGCCGAGTGGCATTTAACACGGTTATATCAGGTGTTTACAAACATTCGCTATGCGGTATGAGGCGCATGCGCCGTGCTTGACTGTAGCCAGCTCCTGTCGCGGCGACACTTTATCAAATTACATTGTATTGACATTTTAACCATCAGTTGTGGGGGTTCTGAATTTATTTAAATCCTAACCGTATCGACCAGGTGAGTGGCATACTGCAGCAATGTCTTTCCCGTCGGCTACTATAACAAAGTTTACGGTGGCTCGAAAAAGCTTGTTATTCACATCTTTGTTTATAATCTGATCATCTGAGAAGATGATGCAGGTCTCTGTCCATCAGGATTTCGCGCAGAAGTCAAGGAGCGCAACGAGCACTGCCGTAAACGCCATAAATACCCGTCGTTCATGTCAGCATGACTTGCCTAACTACCAGTGGTGTAGGGTCCTATTCAGTTGGGGGCTTCAGTACCCCCCCCCCCCCCCCCCCAGCTTGGCTTCAGCTCTCCCAACTTGGACGAGGAAATGGGTTAAATTCGGTACGAAATATGTATTTTTGTGGATTTCGATGGTACTTTAAGCGATTTTTCCCAGCTCAGCCCCCCCCCCCAAAAAAAACGTTCTGGATAAGCTACGCCTCTACCATGCCCTCACGCAGTGCTGCTCAACTGCACAGCAGCGGTGGCGGACCCTATCTGTCCAATGTTATCACATCCAGCTACAGAGATCACGAGTTAAAAGCTCGTTCCAGTGAGATATATGCCAGATGAATAGTGGCAGCCGGCATGAATAATATCGAGTCCAACTGTGCCGGGCCGCTGAATCGATTGTCGGCCGAGCGGGCTATGATTGGCTGGCCGCCGCAACGCCGGCCCCAGCCCCAGCCCCAGCCCCAGCCCCAGCCCCAGCCCCAGCCCCAGCCCCAGCCCCAGCCCCAGCCCCAGCCCCAGCCCCAGCCCCAGCCCCAGACCCCAGCCCCAGCCCCAGCCCCAGCCCCAGCCCCAGCCCAGCCCCAGCCCCAGCCCCAGCCCCAGCCCCAGCCCCAGCCCCAGCCCCAGCCCCAGCCCCAGCCCCAGCCCCAGCCCCAGCCCCAGCCCCAGCCCCAGCCCCAGTCCCAGCCCCCAGCCCCAGCCCCAGCCCCAGCCCCAGCCCCAGCCCCAGCCCCAGCCCCAGTCCCAGTCCCAGCCCCAGCCCCAGCCCCAGCCCCAGCCCCAGCCCCAGACCCAGCCCCAGCCCCAGCCCCAGCCCCAGCCCCAGCCCCAGCCCCAGCCCCAGCCCCAGCCCCAGTTCCAGTCTGACTGGCAATGTACCGCCCAATTCATTCAACACGGCCAATTGGATTTCTGTGTTGGCCGTGTGCACACTTAATGACGTCAGCAGGCCGAGATGCTGATGACACCGCCAGACGTGGAAAGTCCTGGCCGTCAATGTTCCAATAAGACAGAATACAGCCAATCATTGTTCTGCAGTGTTTTGAAATTAAAAGGCTCTGATCGTGGGTTATAATCTGCTCTTTAACATCAGGTGGCTCATATGTGACCTACCTGACCATGACCGGTCAGAGAATTCCCATACTCCTTCGCCAAACCAACTTTAAGACCAATCGTAATCTAATGGAACTACTGATTGGCTATTGATCTAGTATTTATCTCAGGGGAGAACGATATGAATACCGTATATAACCGAGCTTTAGGTAAACATCAGGCACTATGACCTAGTTCTTCTAAGGTGATACAGTTGTATTTTCAGAATCCTGGGACTCCCTCTGGAGCTCCAAGTCTCATTGCAGGGAACAGTATATTGCTGTATGATAGAATGCAATCTAAGGGGGACAATATTGATGTTGTAAACTTCAATATTAACACAAGAGTAACTTTTAAATGACCTCAGCAGCAAAGGTCCAGCATAATGTCTCAAATCCCAAGTAAATGTCAGCAGCGCATTCGGGTTTATGCAGACGCAGCAGCAACTAAAATAAATTAAATAAAATGAAAGCCTGCCAATGCAAGCCTGAAATTAAATCTGCCAGTAGAACACATCACTCTAGTCGGTCTTCTAAGTCTTGGATGATGGTACCAGGATCCTCGCAAATGTCTTGGACCAACCATACAGCCCATGCACCTTTTCCTACGGCGCATGTTCTATATCTCACCTTATCCGGACACATAGTTAGTGCGGCTGAACACACCGCCGTGGCACGCTCGACTGCAGGAGCACCGCACTGAACACTGGACTGGGACCCCGCTCAGAGGAGTAGGTACTCACCATAGTCGGACGCATCGTGCCGGCGGTGGGCGGGGCCGTCCGGCCTCTCCTTTCAGGGCGGCGGGTCTCTCTCAAGGTGGCGGAGGAGCGGTGGGTGGCCTCTCCTTTCAGGTCGGCGGGTCTCTCTCCGGGTGGCGGCGGAGCGGTAGGCAGCCTGGCCTGGCGTCTCGGGGCGGTAGGTGCCTTTTCTGATGACACGGAGCAGCGACTGCCTCTCTGCCCTGGGTCGGTTCTCTGTCTCTGTCTCCGGGTGGCGAGGGAGTAGCGTCTGCCGGTCCGCTCTGGGTCGGTTCTCTGTCTCTGTCTCCGGGAGGCGAGGGAGTAGCGTCTGCCGGTCCGCTCTGGGTCGGGTCTCTGTCTCTGTCTCCGGGTGGCGGGGGAGTAGCGTCTGCCGGCCCGCTCTGGGTCGGTTCTCTGTCTCTGTCTCCGGGTGGCGAGGGAGTAGCGGCTGCCGGCTCGCCAGGCACCTCGCTCGCGGCCGGCGGGCGCTGACTGTGGCGCTCGATACGAGGCGGTGCCGGCCGCCGCCTGCGCGCGTTGCCTCCTCCAACCGCCCCAAGATCGATCCTTGAGTCGTCAACGCCGCGTTCCGGCCGCCGCCGCCGCCGCCCACCGCCTGGCCACCGGTGCCCCACCCCTCCCTCCCGGCCCCCGCTGCCGCCCAAATCGGGGCGGCATTCTGCAGCCACTGGTCAGCAGGGTCGCTGAGGCCAGCTGGGCATGCCGTTCACCGCAGTCTGTCTCCAGCACGCCGTCTTACCGTCAGCTCTGCCCGCTCCGACCCAGCACCGTGACCCATACCTCTGCTGCCGAGGTCACGTGACCTGGCTTCTGGGGACGTGTGACCGCTCCCTCCAGTATCCCTGCGGCCCGTGACCTCTGCTGCCGAGGTCACGTGATCTGGCTGCTGAGGGCGTATGACCGCTCCCTCCAGTGTCACTGCGGCCCGTGACCTCTGCTGCCGAGGTCACGTGACCTGGCTGCTGGGGAGGTGTCACCGCTCCCTTCACTGTCACTGCGGCCCGTGACCTCTGCTGCCGAGGTCAGGTGACCTGGCTTCTGAGGGCGTGTGACCGCTCCCTCCAGTGTCACTGCGGCCCGTGACCTCTGCTGCCGAGGTCACGTGATCTGGCTGCTGGGGACATGTGACCGCTCCCTCCAGTGTCACTGCGGCCCGTGACCTCTGCTGCCGAGGTCACGTGATCTGGCTGCTGAGGGCGTGTGACCGCTCCCTCAGTGTCACTGCGGCTCGTGACCTCTGCTCCCGAGGTCACGTGATCTGGCTTCTGAGGGCGTGTGACCGCTCCCTTCACAGTCACTGCGGCTCGTGACCTCTGCTGCCGAGGTCACGTGACCTGGCTTCTGGGGACGTGTGACCGCTCCCTCAGTGTCACTGCGGCCCGTGACCTCTGCTGCCGAGGTCACGTGACCTGGCTTCTGGGGACGTGTGACCGCTCCCTCCAGTGTCACTGCGGCCCGTGCTCGGCCGGCGCTCACTGTGGAGACACGCTCCCTTCCTCCTTTCCAGGGGAGATCAGAGGCTGCTGGAGAAAGGATCGGTGGGTGTTCGGAGTGGCAGAACATATCACGGTTAACATAAATGTATCAAGAAAATTAGCAAAGATGCCAGTGTGGACCGGAACTCATGTTCTATGTAAGTCCCTCAAGCTTTTCTATGCTAGTTGCTAGCAGACAACTTTTGTTTTACAAGAGGCTTCATTCTAGGGAAAATAGTATTATAAAACCCTGTGTGCAAGTGTAATAGGCCATAATGGCATCGTAACAAAAACGCATCTTCATATCAGACGAGAGTATGACCTAATGGCCCTTAACCTCCCAGCAGCAGAAAAAAATGGCATTGTTAACTTTTTGCGTCACACCTGAATCGGATCGTCGTTCAGCGGAACCAAGACCACCATGAGTGGCTGAGGGGCATTGACCCTGGCTAGTGTATGCCTTGTGTTTTGTTGTGTCTGTCTTATGTACTATCTCCTTCCCATTGTATGTGCTGCAAAGATATGTATGTACCTGCGCTGGTGCGAAATAAACGTTATTATATTATATTATAAACACCTATGTCGGGTTCAAAATCAGTCACAATACTTTAAAAGGCGTATACACTATTCGCTCATTTTTATCAGCGAATTGTCTTCCGCTACTTGACTCCTCGTTAGCCGAAAAACCAAGTGCCGGCTACTCAGGACGTCATGGATAAGTGTATTCTAAGACAACGCATTTTCGTCGATATGTTTGCAAATTACAAATGATCAGACTTCTAGAATTTGAATCAACGGCCTCAACTTGTCGCCGTCATGCGTCCGAAACGTCTTCGTCGTCAGGATCGTGACGTCATCCGCCCGAACGTCATCAGAACGCTTTGAGTCTGGACGACGTTCGCGGTTTTCTGCCTCAGCAGCCACATACTACTGACAAATGACTATTTCCCCCATTTAACGTCATTCTCTTTTGTTTTAAGTCCATTGTCTTAGCTAAAGGTGTTACTTTCGCACGTTGGTAGCTGGTAATATTCCGCACATGTGTCGGTGCTGCACCGCTGGTCGATTGGGAAGATGCAGCACTGTGTCGCTGCCGGTCGGCCCGCCGCCGCCGCCGCTGCCAGACCGGTCTGCAGTGGGTCGCAGTAGGCGGCACCGACCCGCCGCCGCCGTATTGAATCCATTGTTATTTCGATGTCTGTGGCGTGCTGGCAGCCCGTTGCGGGCCGGGCTTGTAACGGCCGGTATGAGGCCGCCCTCGACTGGCCGCCTACGGCAGGGTTTTACAGCCTACAGCCGCCAGACGCGACGTGACGGGGCCGAGGGGGCGCGCCGGCACAGCAGGAGCCGCTCCTGGTGCGACAGGAGCCGCTCCTGGTACAGAAAGAGCTGCTCCTGGTACAGCGGGATCTGCTCCTGGTACATAAGGAGCTGCTCCTGGTACAGCAGGATCTGCTCCTGGTACATAAGGAGCTGCTCCTGGTACAGCAGGATCTGCTCCTGGTGCAAAAGGAGCACTGCTCTGATAATTGGCGAACCTATTGTTTAGTTAGCACATATTTTATATTCAATGCTATAACGAGGACTTGCGCTATTAAAGAAGCGTATCTACTGCTTTCTCCGCTTGGCATTTCACGTCAATTTGATGTGGGATGATGTATGTACAATGTACATATATGTTGCGCCAATGTCACCATAAGTGGTACATATTATTAACCCTCGCCAGTGCAGCGTCCGATGCCTACGTGAGCGTGCAGGGGGGGGGGGGGGGGGGTACCACCCTCTGACGTTTCGCCGCTAATTGAGATAGAGCTTCAATAAAAGAAAAACGAGCGTATTGCTTGTGATGAGAGAAAGCCGCTGATACCCGATTTTAAGGTCCTGGATCATTAGATGACCTCTGAGGTCATGCCAATGACCCGGATGTCGTCCAAAACGTAAATGCGTATACATTGAATTTAATCGAGCTGGAATTGTGAATGAGCATAAAATTATGCAAAAATGGATGCTAAATTTGAAATCAGAGTCACAAAATGTCCTGGAAGCAACCAGATTCCAAAAAGGTCATCTCAGGTCATCGGAAGTCAGTGACCTCGGTTGACCTGTGAAAGTGCATGAACCCAGTGGAACTAATAATACTGTAAAATGGATGCCAAATTTGAAATCAGCGTCACAAAATGTCCTAGAAACTTCCAGAGTCCAAAAAAGTCATATCAGGTCATCAGAGGTCACTATCTCAGTGGAAACCACAAATGTCACCTGTTGACACCTGTGCATATACTCCTGAGTAACACACACTCGGAACTGCACAAGTTACAAGCACCAATACTACGGGACGCCAGTTGCGCCTGACATGACCATGAGAAACAGGTCATAGGTCACGGGTCATAGAGGATATAAGTTAAACAATTTGAAGAGTATGTGTCAAATTGTTCAACAGTAGGGTACTGAAAATTTCATCGCAATCGGTTGATAAATACGCGAGTTATTTCCGAGAAACCGAGAGGGGGGTGGCATCTCCCTGCACTGGCGAGGGGTGACAAGACACGAAAATCTATCAAATAAAGCACTGACGATATTCCCACTTTAAGATTCAGAATTAACTCAACTCAATAAGTTTAGTGGATTCTCAGTTTCTGAGAAGTTACCGTTGATTGCACATTTTGACTTATCTGGTTCGAGCGTGACTCATCTCCCCACTTCCCACTGAGTTTAAATGCAGCACTTAAAACTGAATGGTACTCTTCAGCGAGCATGTATCACGGTGGCCATACAGAGTAGAAATACTTGGAATTGGCATAGATTAAGGATGCAATTAATCGTGTACAATGTCTTATATTCTGTGTAAAGATAACGATTATTTGTATGACGCTTGAATATTTAGCTTTCTCCGATCGCAGAGCTTTTAGTTCGTATCAAAGTGCTTATAAATATGGGGTATAGGACACGTCAAGAGCCGTTTTGAAAACATCTCATAAATGTTTGTATATATAAATGTATGGCAGCGAACTCCACTAGCAATGCTCAATATCAATTCGCACACCCATTAAAAATGCAGAGCTCACTATTTACAAACCTATTCGAAACCTAACCTCTTTCAGCACCCTCTGTTCAACACCCTCTGTTCAGCATCCCGTGTTCAGCACCCCGTGTTCAGCACACCGTGTTCAGCACCCCTCCGTTCAGCACCCCGTGTTCAGCACCCTCTGTTCAGCACCCCTCCGTTCAGCACCGCGTGTTCAGTATCCCGTGTTCAGCATTCTCTGTTCAAAACCCTCTGCTCAGCACCCCGAGTTCAGCACCCTCTGTTCAGCACCCCGTGTGCAGCACCCTCTATTCAGCACCCTGTTTTCAGCACCCTGTTTTCAGCACCCGTATTCAGCACCCTCTGTCCAGCACCCTCCTTTCAGCACCATCTGTTCAGCACCCTCCGTTCAGCACCCTCTGTTCAGCACCCTCTGCTCAGCACCCCGTGTGCAGCACCCTCTATTCAGCACCTTGTGTTCAGCACCCTATGTCCAGCACCCTCTGTTCAGCACCCTCCGTTCAGCACCCTCTGTTCAGCACCCTCCGTTCAGCACCCTGTCTTCAGCACCCGTATTCAGCACCCTTTGTTGAGCACCCTCCGTTCAGCACCCTCCGTTCAGCACCTTGTTTTCAGCACCCTCTGTTCAGCACCCTCCATTCAGCACCCTGTATTCAGCACCCTCTGTTCAGCACCCTCTGTTCACCACCCTCCATTCAGCACCCTCCGTTCACCACCCTCTGTTCAGCACCCTCTGTTGAGCACTCTGCCCGTCAGCGGAGCCGGAAGTGCGACGCTTCTCCATCGGCCCTGGTCACGTGACGCGCCATAGGACAGATGGGAGAGGTCACGTGACGTTTTGCCGCTGTGACACGCGATGCCGTCGTCGGCGGGTCACGTGACTGCGACGGTCAGAGGAGAGCAGCCGAGTACAAACTGTCACATAATGACAGCTCCCGAGTACCAACTGTCACACAATGACAGCTCCCGAGTACCAACTGTCACACAATGACAGCTCCCGAGTACAAACTGTCACACAATGACAGCTCCCGAGTACCAACTGTCACACAATGACAGCTCCAGAGTACCAACTGTCACACAATGACAGCTCCCGAGTACCAACTGTCACACAATGACAGCTCCCGAGTACCAACTGTCACACAATGACAGCTCCCGAGTACCAACTGTCACACAATGACAGCTCTCGAGTACCAACTGTCACACAATAACAGCTCCCCAGTCCGAGTACCAACTATCACACAATGACAATTCCCCACCTCACAATAGCAACTGTCACACAATGACAGCTCCCCACCTTCCGAGTACCATACCAACTGTCACACAATGACAGCTATCCGCCTCCCGAGTACCAACTGTCACACAATGACAGCTCTCCACATCCTGAGTACCAGCTGTCACACAATGACAGCTCTCCACCTTCCGAGTACCATACCAACTGTCACACCATGACAGCTATCCGCCTCCCGAGTACCAACTGTCACACACTGACAGCTATCCACATCCTGAGTACCAGCTGTCACACAATAACAGCTCTCCACCTTCCGAGTACCATACCAACTGTCACACAATGACAGCTCCTCACCTTCCGAGTACCAACTGTCACACAATGACAGCTCCCCACCTTCCGAGTACCAACTGTCACACAATGACAGCTCTCCACCTCCCGAGTACCAACTGTCACACAATGACAGCTCCCCACCTTCCGAGTACCAACTGTCACACAATGACAGCTCCCCACCTTCCGAGTACCAACTGTCACACAATGACAGCTCTCCACCTCCCGAGTACCAACTGTCACACAATGACAGCTCCCCACCTTCCGAGTACCAACTGTCACACAATGACAGCTCTCCACCTCCCGAGTACCAACTGTCACACAATGACAGCTCCCCACCTTCCGAGTACCAACTGTCACACAATGACAGCTCCACACCTCACAACCGATACAGCTTTGAGGACGTCTTCTTGGATTTTGATGGGTTTGACTTTTTCAGGAATGAATGAAGCTTTAAGGAATATTCTAAATACGATACGGGTTCACGATACGAGCGGTAGGCCAAATTAAATAAAAACAAAATATCTATTTGAACTTGATGGTCACAAAGCTGCTAAATTTTAGCCAGAAATTGTGTCAATTTTCCTAAGCGATTCTTGGTGTACTACATTGTACAGGGTGTCCCAAAAGTTATTACCGCATTTGTTTTTCATACATCTCAAACAAAACATGTCCGATCGATACAAACAAAAAGGGTATCATTCGGAAGCTTCATTCAAAAAGTTGTATTCTCCCATAAGCATTGACTAATATCATCCGACAATACCACCACATCGACGCATTTTCTACGTGTCCCCCATTTCAGGCGGCCCACAAGATGATCAGGCGCTTGGTCTCCTCTCGACGACTCTGGCGCACGTCTCCCGAGAGATGCGCTGATGCACCGCGCGGATCACATCCCCCAGATATTTCAAGTCATTCGGCTTCTCCTCCAATGGCGGCACCACCATAGGGGCAGGGGTGGCAGACTGCCACTGTCGTGACACTGGGGTGACATTGCCACCCCTAAATTTTACTGGTGCTGTTTTGCCCAATTGTGGATTACGACCGCTGCGAACATATGGAATAGTTCCCGTCGTCGACCAATGCAAATTTTAGTCACGTTAGCCTATATTGCTATTCAAACTATACTATCTAGTCCTGACCATAATATTCGCCAATTTTACCGAAACTTTCGCTAAGTATCGGGTAATCTAAATTGACTTATATAACCGAGAGCACGCCAATGCAACGCTGTGCCGGCGCCACTGGGCGGGGCAGGACAGGCGGCGGCAACGGGCAGAGCAGGACCAAGCAGGGCGGGGCAGGGTAGGACGGGACAGGACAGGACGGGACAGAGACGGACAGAAGCGGGGCAGAGGCGGGCAGAGGCAAGACAGGGCAGGACAAGGCAGGAAATGTAGGATAGAGCGGGTGCAGGGCAGGGACAGGGGAGGGCAGGGCAAGGCAAGACAGAGCAAGGCAAGGCAAGGCAGGGCAGAGCAAGGCAAGGCAGGGCAGGACAGAGCAAGGCAAGGCAGGGCAAAGCAAGACAGAGGTGGGGCAGGGCACGACAGATGGTGGACCAGGGCAGGGCAAAGGCAGGACACCACAGGGCAGAGGCGGGGAAGAGCAGGGCAGACGCGTAATATTTTAATTGAATAAAACAATATAATTAATTTTAACCCGTGCAGAGCGCGGGTTAAAATCGCGCCAACCACAAACTGCCGGGGGGTGGATAACCGCCTCCATAAGATCTCGAAAACCACATGGTGTAGCGATAAACGGAAAACGGCGTTAGATAGCTCGAGACAAGTTCTATCGAAAGTATACAGGCCATTGTTTTAGGCCCGTCAATATTGAGGTCACCAGAGTTCAGCAAAGGCCAAATGTCGGCTATATATGGGAGTCCTTAACAAAATAGTATATATCTCGATAACTCAAAGAGCTAGCGACACAGTAAAAGGTTCGTGAGATAATTCAATTTGCTGTCACTGAGGTTCCATCAGAATTAACCTACGGTCAATAGTTAGGTCAGCAGAAGCCATTGAACTTTAAATATTCTAAGAAATGCCGTAACTTTTGACAGGAGCATGATAGAGAAAACGGTTTGCATAATTGCGCTTCTCTCGTCGAGGTACATCGAATGATATATCGAGTGACTTAGTTAGGTCATATGGAAAATGACCTAACCTGAGGTCAGGTCGAGGTCAAGGTCATGTAAAGGTCAAATTTTGCATCAATCGATGCGTCTCATCGAGCTAAATACAATGGTGAAACGTCAAATGACATTGCCCTTCCTCTACCTTGGTTTGGTAAAGAGTTATTGAAGAAAAATCACACGTGACATACCTGAGTTCGGCTCGAGGGAGGTCAAAGATAGGGGCCCCGGTTGGCTCAGTCGGTAGAGCGTTGGGCTCGGAACCCATGGGTTACGGGTTGGAGTCTGGCTACTGGCAAGATCATTCGGTTCCCCTGTTTGGGTCGGCGTGAGAGTCCCCGACTATAAATGTCGACAGTCACGTAGTCATAAAGCCCTAATACCACCAGACTTCAAGGAACATAATTGTGGCATAGGGCATTGCATTTGGCACAACAGCGGTGAATCTAGTGAAAATTGGTCAAATTTAGCCATTTCCCTATGGATTTATGTTTTTGTTTTCTTTCATCTTTCACATTGACCTATAGTGGGGAGCTCACGAAATCGACCTGACCTTCGGTCACCGATATAACAAATATAGAGATATACGAATTGCAGGTACTTATGGCCTTATGAAATCTTGTGAGGTTTCGAACCGTTCGGTCAATCACTGTGGAGGGTTGTTGTGGAGGTTTGGAGGTAACTACTTTGGCACGACCACAAACTTTCACAAACTTGCTTGGAGGTGGGGTCGCATAACGTGACTTGTCGACCTGACCTTGAGATGACCCTCAGGTCAAAAAAATGCACACAATGTGGGTTATTGATGCCCAAACAGTGATGCCAAATTTGGCGGCTCTGCGCGCCGCTGTTCCCCGCTATTCATGAGAATCCTCAGGGGGGGGGGCGTATCTGCCTCCATGGCGGTGCACGGGTAAATGGATTGTTCATCAATATATAACCGGCGCCTCCTGCATCGATTCATGTCGGGCGCCGGCTGCTTGCACGTTTCTTTCACGTGATATGACTCCGTGTATTGCGATGTGATGTTTGTTTCATTTATATAATAATATCTGGTTTTGTTCTGATAGAAGTTTATCACATACGCCGTTTGAAAGTAGTGAATGAACGTGTGTGGATAAACTTGCATGACATATACAGACATAGGAACAGCAAACACACCACTGGTGGACGGTTTTCGTCTTACAGACTTCATCGGCACCGTATGATTAGACGAAATTATACACACGTGTGTATAATTTCGTCTAATCATACGGTGCCAAGGAATTATGTAAGACAAAACGCGTCCACCAGTGACGTGCTTGCTGTTCCTACGTCTGTATATGTCATAATTGTCTTGACTAAACTTGCATGTTTATATCAATTACGAAATTATAACACATAATTATACTTTATTCGGTACTTTACCTCTACCCACCGCAACATTCAACTTTGCCTTACATATATGTAAGAAACGAGTTTCTTACTCGTTTCTGCTCCTAATTTCTGTCCAACGTACTGAGTTCCAAAAATATACTTACAGAAGCTATTATTTGCTATTTATGAATTGTGTACCATCTGAAAAATGTGATGCATAGTTAATTCATCGTGGAGTGCTAGTAATATTTTATGGGTCCGGTATCAAAATGAAATGACCTAAAAATATTTGAAGAACTTGCAAAAATATATATCAGCTAATTCATAACACAAAAATAGGACGAAATGTGTTGGGTTTGTCGCGAGGTTTATAAGCATTGTATACCTCCGTGGCGCTTTTTCCCAGTAGGGGATACATGCGTACCTAATCAGTCAATTTTGCCACCCATGGCAAAAATCTGTGGCGCCGCCCCTGTTCTCCTCATATAGTATGGTCCTCTCAATGCGTCACCACATAAACAATAGAGTAGTCAGATCCGGCGAATGCGGAGGCCAGCAGGTTATGACACCCTTGAAGATCAGTTGCCCCCCCCCCCCCCAGCGCGTCTGGAGCCACTCCAGCGTCTTTTTTAGCGTTGTGAGCAGGTGCACCGTCCTGCTCTAACTACTGCAGGTTGATGGTATGGCGCATATTTGCTGCAGTGTGTCACAGAACTGCTGGAAGACCTCCGGGCACCATTCCTGGTTCGCTGTGGGTTAGACGCCGAATGGAGACGGCCGGGTCTTTTGTACGCCTTCCTCGACTTCCGCGATCTTCTAAGTAGTAATGGAGTAAGCGTTCGTTTCTTCTGAAACTGAACTACTTGAAATACAATTTTGAGTTATCCGTGATATAGTTTTGGGAGTTGGAGTGTTTTTTTCGGGCCGAAAAAGATCGATAATTCGCTGGGTTTGTACGATAGACCCTGGGGCATTCCACGACAGATCGACCAAATTTTGTATAAGTTCACACCACCACATTTTTTTTATTTTGACGAAATTGTGTATATAGGGTTCTCTTGTGCCTTCAAGTCGATGGTAGACAGACCATTAAGGTCAACGGTTCTCGCGATATACCCTCGGACATTTGTGCGAGGTCACGCTGCAGGGTAATTTTTGGAGGCCTGTAGCTCCAAAACCACTGAACATAATGCATCATATAGGCATATTATCGTGACCGCAATGAACTGGGAAATATTTGGATGATTTCCGATTTACAAAATTTGTATTTGGATTTTTGATGACGTCACATTGTGTTATTTTTGTTGTGCCTCTATATCTAGATCCTTGTCAAAAATGGCCATTTCTGGGGTTTCATATTTAAGTTCACTATTTATCTAGTGATAGGAAAAAAAGTTTATGTTTCTAAAAATGTTTTATTTCCTTTTTTAAATACTTCAGTTTTTTTTGCCAATACAACATTTTAGCAA